>LGRX02030910.1:0-25879 GCA_001247695.2 Cymbomonas tetramitiformis | reverse complement strand
AGGAAAACCCCACGGGCCCGCGTGTGCGGGGAAGCCCCATGGCGGCTTGCCACAACCGTAGGTGCGGGAAGCACCACCAGACTCAGTCACGTGGGCTGCGGGCTCTGAGGCATGATTAGCCGAGATGGCCGGAGCCCGCGGCTTGACGGCGAAGCTGCCGTCTGCAAAATCCTCGTAGTCGTCGGTGTCGTAGCCGGTCAAGTCAACCGGCGCAACCGCGGAGTGGTTGGCAGTGTCCACAACCCCCGCGAATTCACCGCCGGACTTCTCCGTGGTGGTCACCCGCGTCGATTGAAGGGACACGGGCGGGCCGTAGCCGTAGAGCTCCAGGAGCTCTTGCTCATTCTCCAAGACAGGCATAGCAGGGGCCGGCACGGCGGATGCCGATGCCGCCGCACCACCTGCCGGAACCTGCTCCTCCGGTGTGATACCTGCGCTCGCAGCGTCACACACCAGAGCCGAAGCCTGCGCCGCAATGCCCGCAGGCGGCGGGAAAGAGGCGTGAGTGTAATGTACCTTAGGCTCTACCGCCGCGTTGACCTCCGCCGCGAGGTCGTCCAGCCGCTGCAGGATGTCGTCACCGGACGTCTCCGCCACCGGTGTCACCGCGTCAACGGAGAAGCCGTAGGCCGACACGTCGATGCCTCCCACAACGCCCCCGCACAGCACCGCTGGCGGACCGTACACCGTCGCCGCGCGGGCAAAGGCCTCAGCTCCATCATCCGCCGCCTCCTGAAAGACAGCACACATGGCGAGGGCATGCACGCCCTCCGCATCCTCGTCGTCGATGGGGATACAGAAAGCCGCGGCCGAGGTGGGGGAATGTTGGCGACCGCCAAGCGGGCAGTCGCGGTAGAAATGATAGAGGTCCTTACCAGTCTTCTTGCAGCGGGTACACAGCGGCTTAGCCCGCTGCTCGTCACGATCGTAGCCCACCGCCGGTGGGGATTGGACCCCCACGCGGAAGCCCCGCGGTGACTGCCCGCGCCGCTGCTGCCGGCGCTGCCCGTGCTGCCGCTGCGGCGGATCCCGCTGCTGCTGCACCACCGGCGGAGCCGCCCCGCACTGTCGCCGCACCAGCTCGGTCAACTCCTTGATCTTGTCCAGTAGCACCTGGTGCTCGCTGCCGGTGAGCAGAGCCGACGCGCCACCACCTGCGGGCTTGGCCACGATGGCCTTCCCAACGTCCGTCTGCGCCCACGCCTGATAAATCTCTACAACCAGAGAGCGCAGAGCACCGAGGGAAACCGCCGCGAGATCGGCCACCATGGGGTAACGCACCTTGACCGCGGCGTAGAACACCGGGTCAAGCCGGCTGTAGAGGCTGAGCTTCCTGGTGGCCTCGGTGGGGTTCCAGTCGGCGGCCTTGTTATCCCGCACCAAACGTTGTTCCCGAGCCAAAATCGGCTGCGGGTCAACGTTTGCGGGATAACTAAGTGCGGCATGCTCCTGCTGGAAGGACTCCCGCAACGCCACTGGTACGCTGCGCTTCACGATGTCCACCAGCGCACGCCGTCCATCTCGGTCGGCAGACGCGTCCGTACCCGTAAGCCAGACGTGGGCGTTGCTGTGCTTCTCGATGATAAGCCCAAGCACGTCGTACAGCAAGGCGTTCACCTTTCCCACCACCAGAGCCTGGGGGTCGTCAAGGTCGAACGAGACGAGGTCCAGCCCAGCGGACTCAAACTCCGTACGTAGCCGAACCACCACATCGGAGAGGAGACCCGCGTCAGAAGTGCCGCTGAAATAATGCTTCTTGTCGCCAAGGATATCCTCGCGGATACCCTTGGCCCATGTCCGATGGAGCCGCCCCTTGTAGACCTCGTCCACAAGCTTGGACTGCTCCTGTAGATACTTCCTCGTCGCAACGTCGGCGTCGGTGTTGGAAGTAGGGTCGGGGTTCGTAATAGCCGGTGATTTGGCCGTCGGTGTGTTGCGAACCGCGTCAGTGAGCCTCAGCGAGGCGTCGATGTCGGAGTCCCTCGTGAGGGACCGGTTTGCTCTAGTGGATACACCCATAATTCTGAAAGCCTGATGGGAGGTGGTACGCCGGGGCGCGTTCGGGTAATGTTGGGAAGATGCGACGTCACAGTCACGGAAGGAGCGGTAGAGCCATGCGAGCGAGAGGCACTGGAAGACGTCGTCGAGGTCGAAGGTGCTCGAGCCACCAGCCCAAAAATCGGAAGCAAGCGGGATCAGGGCAAGCGTAATACCGTAAATGAACATTGCGTCGACTAGGTCCGGTCCAGGTCGAATCCCCATAGCTGCGGCTCAAAGACGCTCACCGCAAACAGCTCATCTCAAAAATCCCGTGAGTCCCCAAACGCGCCGTCGCGCACCACCTCTCCAAGCGGCTGCTTTAGCCAATCATGGCCAAACTAGCTGTGGAATATAGCGTGGAATGGGTCCACGACCTACTGGAATATCCCGGTTCAAGATATCAGACAGTCAGTTAACCAATATAGATAAACTCTCATAAGAAATAAACCCTAAGCTAGATATACCCGGAACGGTCACGGAGTCGGAACGGTCTCGAGTCTAGCTACCTGTGACACTCAGTGTGTCACAACACAGGCTTACGGATCAGTCACGGTCCAGTGTTGGCTACCTAGGAATCTGTCATAGGGGCCTGCACCGGGACTCCCGGTCAGGGCTGCCTATACAGATTTCAGCAGTATATGAGGAGCATTGCGCTCAAGCAGATACTTCTGGACACCAGAGACTGCACTCATACCCCACCAAATATTGTTGCGCGTCGCTACAGTTCAATAGCAGCCGCATAGTCTGAAAGGTTGTATATCAACCTTGACAGTGGTTATTCTCCGTCCACGCAACGAACGAGGACATACGAGTGTGTGCAGCAGTAGATATATTGTATATAGATTGTATACTGTGTGTGTGACAGGTATCGCGCATACAAAGCGGCGATAGAGTTCGCATACATATATCGAATATCTACAAGCGAATAACAGCATTCGCTGCAATATCGTCAGCAAACGGAGTGCGCGAGAAATCATCATCGCGAACGCATTCGCAGCTGATAGCATTCGCCGTAACATCGTCAGCAAATAATCAGCGACAAGGTGTGCGCACTGCGTACGGATCGCACATATATGATGTCAACATTTCGCAGGGTTGGTACGATAAAGGTCACCCTATGCATGCAACCACAACTTGAAATATTCATTTGACTCATAAATAGGATGGGTATACTGTCATACTGTCATAGCGTCATACTGTCATACTGTCATAACCTTAATATCTGATATTCGATTTCATTGTCTTTTCAACCCCGATGCGAATCTGACCATTCTTCGAGGGTCTGACTGAGTTCCACGATGACACCCCCACAGTACTGTCATACTACTATAGTGTCATACTGTCATACTGTCATAGTGTCATAGTGTCATACTGTCATACCCCGGACATCTGGTATTCATTCTCATCGTGATTTCAAGCCCAATTTCACTGTCATCGTGCCAATCCCAGATTACCCCCGATGACACACATACGGACGCATAGGCATATCGGCTCACGCTGTGCCTCCGGGCACAACTCTCCCCCCCTTAGGAGTGGTCTACCTCCTGGGATCACTCCGCTAAGGTACCCATCTAAGTTCCAGTTCTTAGGTTTTCTGGTTCCTTGCTGTTTCCAGTTCTTAGGTTCTCTGGTTCCTCTTCGAGCATAGTTTGCCTGCCGCTACCAGGGCACCACTTTCAAGAAGAAGGGTGCCACTTGGAATCTAAAGCGGGTCTTCAGTGTCGCGGAGGCGTAAATGTCGGAAAAGTTGTCGTAGCAGGAGTGCTGGCACGGGATATACAC
The DNA here is from genome assembly GCA_001247695.2 of Cymbomonas tetramitiformis. Classification (NCBI taxonomy): domain Eukaryota; kingdom Viridiplantae; phylum Chlorophyta; class Pyramimonadophyceae; order Pyramimonadales; family Pyramimonadaceae; genus Cymbomonas; species Cymbomonas tetramitiformis. The sequence goes on along the minus strand of LGRX02030910.1, from coordinate 22,057 downwards.
TCGCGGATCGACCTGCTCCAGTCTGCTGCGGGTGAGGTCCAAGCTGAGCAGTCTCTGGATGAGCACCGGTTGCCCATCTGCACGCACACGGTGTTGAAGTAGTACAGCGTAGCAGGGGCGAGGGTGGTGCTGAGTTCGTCCATATGCAGGTGGGTTTCATGTACTGCGTACCGTACATGCAATAGGTACACACCAGCGGTGGGGGAAGCTGGCGCATCATAGGGCGAAGCCGTAGCGCGTTAGGGAAGCGACCTCTGGGGTTTTCCATGAACCAATGTTTTGGCTCCAGGTAGTCAATGATCTGCAATGCTCGTCGTACGATTTTGTCAGCCTGGGGAAGGTCAGGGGGTCCACCAGTGGTGCGCGCTTGACTGTACTGCCTGCAGGGGGGACTTGCCCAAACAACATCGAAGAATCCAGGCGGGTATTGTCTGTAGTCCCATTGTAGGATGTCACACACATGAGTGGGTTGCCAGATATGCCCGGAGTCGAGGGTCACTACTGTGGCGGAGGGAAAGCAATTCAGGAATTCCCTCTCTACTGAGCCAGTACCGCTGAAAAGTACGAGAATCCTGGGCGTGCGGGTTGTTTTTGTCTGTATTGCCAGCAGCTCTGTCACCAGTGCCAGCGACCCATCTTCCACGCGCTCTTGGCGTTCCCACGGCAGGGGGATATCATCTTCCATCTGTTCGAGCTGGTCCAGTTCATCGCAGGGATTAGTGATGAGGTGGGCCAGTGTCATTCCGGCTTGAGCGGAGTGGCGGCCACGCTGCTCGCGTCGCCGAGTGGCTTCGTCGCGGACTTGCGCTTCCATGTGCAGTCTCGCTTGCTCGAATTCACGAAGTTGTTGAAGTGGACTTCCGCGTTCAAGTTTGTCACGCGTCCTCCATTGGTCGTGAGCTTTGGAGTAGCCAGTCCAGCGAACCTTCCACTCTTCCACCTCCTTTCCTCGAACAGACCGCACTCGACGTGCAAGGATGCGCTCAACGTGTGCTTCCTTCTGACCGTCCACTACCACTTCTTCAGGTACTGCTAGGTGATCGCGTGCGGCAAAAGCATCTTGACCGCTGGTGTACGGTTTGAGGCGATGTTGAGCGAAGACGTCGTGAATCCGCCAGTGAGGAGGGAGGCGTAGGCGGTAGGCTCCTGGAGCTCCTCTGTCGGCTTCTGGCATGGTCATCTGTACATCGCTGAAGAAGCGTTCGGTCACAGGAACTGGTCCATGCCAGCGCTTGGTCAGTTTCCTACAGATGGAGCGATCCATCACCTTCTCCGTAAGGTGTTTCGCCTCTATCCAGACCAGATCTCCAACAGCATACTCCCGCTGCCCGTGTCTGCGATCAAACTGTTCACGCTGTCGCTGTTGAGCCAGCTCTAACCGCTGTCTGGCGTCCCGCAGCTGCGACGAAAATTTCACAGCCACTTCGTGTGCGGTGCCTACTCCCCCAGTTCGTCGTCCAGCGGTGGACTGTGCAGCCTCCAGGAAAAGGTCCAACTGCGACAGCGGCGAGAACCCGAACACCAGTTCAAACGGCGTGAAGCCAGTAGATTCACTCCTGGAGTCATTGATCGCGAACTCCACGTTAGTGGTGAACAGATCCCAGTCCTCCACATTGGCGTCTACAAAGGACCTGAGCATGTCCTCAATAACCCTGTTGCTGTGTTCCGCCTGGCCGTCAGACCGAGGGTTGTACGGCGTGGTACGAGCCACTTTCACACCCATCAGTCTCATGAGTTCCTGCCAGAAAGCATCTTGAAACCGCGGGTCACGATCAGAGACAATCTTCATAGGCGCGCCATGTAAGCGCCACACCGAGTCAAAGTAGATTCTGGCCACCACAGCTGCGGAGCTGTCGCCGAAGTTCATCGGCACAACGTGGACCATCTTCGTCAGCTTGCAGGTGAAGGCCACGAAAGCATCATTGCCCCTCTCTGATACCGGCAGGCCGGTGACGAAGTCCACCGCGACATCCTGCCATGGCCTGTTCGGGATACTGTGAGGGTTTAGCAACCCATCCGGGTAAGTTCCCCGCGGCCTCACTGATTGGCACACTGCGCAGGATGCAACCCAGGTGCCCACATCTTCCGCGGCACCACGCCAATAGAAGCGTCGCAGCACCCTCTCCAGAGTCTTGTCTCGCCCAGTGTGGCCCGAGGACAATGACTCATGAGCATGGCGAATCACTACTTCTCGAAGTGGAGAGTCCTCCCCCAGCACCAACTGATATCTCCCTGCTGCGGTTCTCCAAACCACTTCACCCACCAGCCTGAAGTCCTGTAGGCATTGGTGTGGCGCCGCCTTCACTTTTTCTCTTAGTGAGCGAAGTGTCCCCTCTCGGGTGTACTCCGCTTTCAACGCGCGCAGGAACTTTGAGTCCGACTGCTGGGAGGCTGCGTCTCTGAAGTCTGCCGCCTCACCTGTCCTTATCACAGCGGGGGCTGTTCGCGGATGCCTGACGCGTGCTGGTTGTGGTTTGGCGGGAGGGGCGTGTACTATCAGAACAGGCCAGCGGAGGTCGAAGGCTCTCCCATCTGGGTTCTCGAAGAACTGGTTGGGCTCGCCCTTGTCATCGTGAGTAGGGATGACCTCCACAATCTGCATATTGGCCTTTCTGAAAAGTTTGCGCCACGCGGGGAGCTTGGACTGGTGATCTGGTAGAACGAATACTGCTGAGGTGTTCTCTGGGTCTGCCTTCCATTCTGCGATATACTTGTTCAAGATCGCCTCCACAGTAATGCACCTGGAGTTGTATGGAGGGTTACACCAAACCCGAAGGCCCCTCCATTTCTCTGAAAGGCAGTCTGTCCAGAATCTATCCGCCTGTCTGTTGCGGCCGCCAAAGTCACAACAGGCGTCCACATCGAAGGGTCCAAATTTCTCGGCGTACTTCGAGGAGTACTCTGCTCGGACACGCCAATTCTGTGAGTCCTCTGGGGGAGCCTGCCGTTTCTGTGGGTGAAGGACCGGGGATGAAGTTGACTGTTGGGGCGCCTGCTGCGGGGTTGGTGAGCTCGTCGGCACCTTCTCAGTGGGCGCCTCTGATGCGTCAGCTCGTGACGTAGGTGTTCGCGTCTTCGGTGACGCCAACTGCGGAGGCGCTGGGGTCGTAGAGGCCTTCCCAGCGCGTGACATACTCCTCGTTATCCTTATCTGGGATGGAGCTCTATCAGGGGGTTTGTGTGGAGCTTTTACCGGCTTCGCGCCATCAGCTGCAGGCCAGTCAGGCATGTCGAAGTCGAGGTGATCCTCCTTCATTCCCTTATAGAGCTTCGGGTTAACGAGAGCGATGGTCTCCCCCATGTCCATGGCCTGTTCCGCCACGGAGAGGGTCTCCACTGCTGAGAGCCAACAGTCAACTGTCTGGGCCCAGTGGGGATGAGCTGCGGGTGGTGAGCTGGAGAAGTATTCAGACTCCAGCGTTGCCAGGGGGTCTTTCGGTAGATCTGAGGTGGGGTCGATCACCCCTGCCTCCTTCAACCCCTCACGCACGTCCTTGTCCTTGAAGTCAGGTCTTCTGGACAGGGCGTCCGGTACCAGCAGCAGCGCTCCTTTGATGTACTCCATTCTCGGGACTCCCACCTCCACCAGATCCATGTACCAGCGTGCCTGTCTGCGGCTAAGCTCCCTGCCAGGTTCCATCAGCCATTCAAGGGGGCGGTGATCACCCTGGATGCGGAAGTTGGTGAAGATGAGGTAATGCCGCCAGGTAACGGTGGTGCAATGGTGTAGAGCACCTAGCTCACGCTCGCCGGTGTGGTAATTCTGCTCGGCGGCTGAGAACTGGCGGCTCTCGTATGCTATCACGCGCAGTCCAAGACCATCTCCATTGTCTTGCATCAGTACTCCCCCAAGAGCGATGCCGCTAGCATCCGTCTGCACCACGAAAGGTGCCGTGCCGTCTGCGGCACCCTTGATGTTGGGCAAGGCGAGTACTGGCGCTGAGGTGAGGGCCTTCTTCAGCTCCTCGAAGGCCCACTGCTGCATGGGACCCCACTCCCAGGGCACGTCCGACTTGGTCAATGAACCGGGTGAGAGGCTGAGCGATCTCGGAGAAGCAGTGGATGAACCTGCGGTAATACCCCGCCAGGCCCAAGAACTGCCTGACGTGGGTAACCGTTTCCAGCTCGGGCCAGTCCCTCACTGCGGCCACCTTGTCGTGTTGGGGTCTGCAGCCATCTGCGGAGATACAGTGGCCAAGGAACCGCAAGGATTTCTTCAACAGTTGGCACTTGGACCTCTTGAGGAAGACGCCCTTCTCCCTGCATGCCAGGAGCAGTTGCTTGACGTGTTCGTAGTGCTCTGCGGCGGTGTTGCTGAAGACGACCACATCATCGATGAAGATCCGGACAAATGGGAGATGGCCCAAGGCCCGCTGCATCCGTCGCTGGTACTGAGACGGTGAATTCTGCAGCCCCTGCGGCATGACCAACCACTCATATGACCCCATCTGGGTGGTGAAGGCGGTCTTCTCAACATCTCCTGGTGCCATCGGTACTTGCCAGAAACCATCCACCGCGTCGAACGAAGAGAAGAACTTCGCACCCTGCATCTCGTCGAACATCATCTGGATGTCTGGGAGAGGATACTTGTCCTTAAGTGTCTGGCGGTTGAGGAGCCGGTAATCGATCACCAGTCGCAGCTCCTTGGGGTTCCCCGGTTTGGGGACCATCAGACAGGGAGCTGCATAAGGGCTGGAAGAGGGTCGGATGTAGCCCTTGGACATCAGAGTCTCCACGCGTTCTCGAAGTTGGCGGAGTTCCTCTGCGGACTTCTTGTAGATGCGCTGGCAAGGAGGTCCCTTCTTGCTCAGCTCAGGGTCCAGGTTAATGTTGGCTTCATCTTGGGGGTCATGTCTGAGTCCATCGATGTTCGGTAGGGCAGTCGTCATCTCCTTCTTGTACTCCTCACCCCAGAAGTCCTGAAACTTGAGGGTCCACTCGGGGCTCACTTCTGCATCTTCAGTATCCGCAGCGGGTTCGGCGTTCTCAGAGTCGATAGCCGTGGCTGCAAAGGCAGAAGCAGTATCGTCGGGGGACTTCTCGGCCACCATGAGCCAGGCGGGCTGTATCTCCGGGTCGTCATTGCCGCGTAGCTTCTGCGTCTCCGCGTACACCAGGTACTTCTTCAGCTGGGCAGGGGTTAGGAACACCTCATCCACCAATCCCGCGCAGGCCGTGCCCTTCGGAGACCTGTCCCCAGATGCTTTCCCAGGAGAACAGCCTGTGATGGTGACGCGATCCCCAATCTTGCCACGGCGGGACTTCCTGAGGAAGGAGACGGAGCCATTCCCTTCATAGCCCAGAGTGACAGGAGAGTGACTGCGCAGCCACCTTCCGCCGAGGATAACATCCACCTGTATGCCCAGTGGTAGGATCCGGAGGGCAAGAGCGTTCTCCGTATAGGTGCCCGTGGTGGTGTGCGTGTTAAACTTGGCGTACGCGGTGGCGCCAGTGATCTTCACAGATCCATCCGCCAGGGTGACTCGCATCTCGGAGCCGGCTCGTGTTGTGAGGCCACATCGCTTAGCGCCCTGCTCCGAGATGAAGTTGTCAGAGGCCCCCGAGTTAATCAGCACCTTGACCGTGTGCCCTCTGAGGGTTGCGTAGAATACCAGCAGTAGCGGTCCTTCTTCGTCATGTGCCGCTGCAAGGGTACCCTCGATGTCGGTCTTCCACTGAACTCCCCCATCTGTGCGTATGCTTTTGCACTTGAGGTTGGGGAGGAGGTTGTCCGAGGCCTCGCGGCATTCTTCCAACGTTTGCCTACACGCGGCGTAGAACTCCTCATCCAGCAAATCAACATCTTCAGTCGGATGACTGACGAGGTTGTCTGCACTCGCCGTCAGCAGGGTGCCCGCTGAGGTGCATTCGCTCGAGGTGGTGCTGACATGAGTGGTGTCGCTGGTGGTAGGGCTCACATGGGTGGTGTCACTGGTGGTAGGGCTCACATGTGTAGTGCCACTGGTGGTAGGGCTAACATGGGTAGTGCCGCTTACTGTGGGGCTCACGTGGGTAGTGCCGCTTGTCGTGGGGCTCACATGGGTAGCGACACTATTGGTGAGACTGCCATGGGTGAGAGGGTCCTCGTCATGCTGAGGGCTGCCAGCAGGGGAGTCGTGGGCGAGCTGGTGGGAGCTCTGGTGGTCAGTTCTCGTCTGAGGGGTCCCAGCTGCTGCCATCTGCTGGGTGAAGCAGAGCGAATTGACCGAGGACTCCTCTTCCATCACCTCAGGGTCTTCAGCGATGGGGTGGCTGTCGAGACACTCTCAGGGTGGCGCTTCATCCGCTTCATGCGTTCTGACGGTGGTCATCTGCTGGGTGAAGCAAAGCGAACTGGGTGCGGAGGTCTCCTCCGCCTCTGAGCAGTAGGATGAGCCCTCGGGGTTTCCTCCCGGGGTGGCCGGCGCGTTATCATGGTGCGAAGATGTAGTCTCTGTTGTGAGCTCGGCCAGCGAGGATGATGGAGGGGATGCTCCCAAGGGGCTGGGACCCAGCTTCCTCATCTTGTACTGGTGTACTGCGTGCAGACTGCACCAGGCGCCAGGTAAACCCACATCTCCCGCTGTCCCAGGTATCGTGCCCACTTCAGTGTCCAGGGTGCAGAGGGATGTCGAAGACCTCGCTGCTGCTCTTCGTGCGCCCTCCTCTTCCCACAGCCTGCTACCTGGGGAAGAGTCTGGACTCGAAGTGGCGATTGCCTTTTGCTGCTCGGCAGGCGACAGCTCTCTCCAAGCCGCGTAGAGGTCGTGGGAGCTGGCGTTAGAGGATTCGGGGACTTGCTGGCGACCGTCGTGTGAGAGGAGGTGCCACAATGCTATGCGCTGATGGCCCTCCTTGCGATCTTGAGGTTCGCGGGCAATGCGTATCCTCTCTGCCAGCTGGTTGGCGCGGTTCACGCGCTCCTTTGGCGATCGACTCCCAGAGTGTACGCGGCTGCGGACGCGCTCCGACATTTTATCCACCAGGTCCTTGGCAGCCTCTGGGGACTTGCGCAGAGCTCTGCGGACCTTCTGCATGGCGACTTCGAGGGGGAGGGAGTACAGATCTCTCTTCCAGTGCCACGCGGTTAACCTTTTCCGTGGGTCTGCGAGGTTGGACTGATAGATGGGCAGCGGCAGGACAACACGCGGTCGGGGGCGAAGGTCGCGGGGCTCTCCGCGGTTGTTGCCCATAATGGGGGGTCTGTGCCGGGGAACTCGCCGTCCCCTCCGACCCTCGATCCTCGCTTGTGTATAAGCAGGGCCGTCATCAAGAGGTAGTGACGGCTCATCAAAGGGGGTGCTTCCTGCAAGAGGGTGGCTGGACAAGTCATCCCTCGGCGGCGATGGGGCACCAGCTGAGCGGTAGGTGCGTCGCAAGCGGGTCCCAGAGGTGAAGGCCACGCTCTTGGGATGGGGACGTTGGCCCCAAGGGTCTCTGCGTCCTCGGGCGCGTCGGGGTTCCACTGGTTCTGACCGCTTCTCCAGGGCGGAGAGGGTCTGATCATCAGGGCAAGACCTCACTTCCTCGAAGGGCAGGGTCTGGGGCTGGCCGCCGGCCAGTCATTCATCGCTCTCCACCGGGGGAAGGCCGTCACCCTCCACAAGCTCGATGCCCGCAAGGGCCGCCAGGGTCTGGTAGCTCTGCTCGTCCTCACAGGTAGCAAGAGCCAAGACCTCCTCGGAGAACTCCTCTGGGACGCCATCCACCGAGGAGATGTCCTCCTGCTGCTCAATGGCCCAAACGACGGCGGCTACAAACCCAGGGGAGTTCGCCAGTCGAGCGGGTGCATTGGCCCTCCACTCCTTGAGTTTAGCCTCGTCCGTACAGTTACGGACGATGTGCTCCGCAGAGCCGCAAGCGAAGCACCGGCGGACTTTCGGAGCGTCAGGGCGGGAGAGGCCAGGTGGTGGTGGCAAAGGAGTCACTGCCGCGGCGACGGTGGTGGCAGGCCCGTTCTCCAGCATGGCAAGAGCTGGGCGGCTCGAAGAGGGGGTACGCCTGTAGAAGGGGGTGCGAGGTGGTGGGTTAGCGAAGGAAACAGCACGGGGAGGACGGTCTTGAGAGCGCCTCTGAGCCGCCTCCGTGTCAATGTCACTCTCCACCTCCTCGGCAACTTCCCGAATCTTCAACAAGGCGTTGTGGGTGCCTGGGATGTCGTCAGCGACGGCCTTCCTCTCCCACTCTTCTGGTTTGGAGACATCCAAGTGGATGGCTCTCAGGCGCCGCATCACCTTGGGTGCATATTTCAGCCCCCGGCGGTACGTAGAGAGCATCGACAAGTTGGTCATCTCCACGCAATTTGGGACTCTGCCGGCCAAGAAGTTGACGGAGGCCATGCGGGTCTCCAGTCGCGAGAAATACTCCGCCGCGGTCTCGTTCACCGCCTGCTTCAGGGCAATGGCCTCGCCGTGTGCGTTCTCCAGGTAGGCCTGCGTCAAGAGCACACCGCCAGATCGCTGAAGAACACGTCCAGCTCCCCGTAGCGTTGGTGCCAAGCTTGCTCGGACCCAAAGGTCCCCGCCGCGCGCTCCAAGAACTTTCTCTGCTGGTCTTGAAGAGTGTACTCCTTGAAGCTCCAAAGAAGGCTTGACACACTCGCCTGGTACTCTGATACTGATGGCGTACAACTGGGAGTGGTCAGTGCTTCGATCACGATGGCCTCCTGGAATACCTTCCGCACCATGTGGGAGTAGTGCTCCAACTGCGTCAGGAGGCCCTCCTTGTCGGCCGATTTTGTGTCGGACGCGGAGCGGGGGAACCTGGTGACGCTCTTGACCAGCTTTAGCACCATCTCTTTGGTCTTGTGCTCCAGGCGGACCTCGTCTGGAGATGCTCGCAGGTTAGTGCCCTGCGGCAGACGGACGATGCCTGGAACAAAGGGGGTGGCGCTGGGAGAGAGCACGGGGTTCGCAGCGGCGGCAGAGTGAACGGGGTTCGCGGCAGCGGCAGAGTGAACGGGGTTTGCGGCGGCGGAATGGGGAAAACGGGCAGGAGGTGGTGGTCCCGGGGCATGCGCGGGCGGAGGCGCAGGCGCGGGATTTGTGGGGACTGCGGTCGGAGTGGGCGGTAATGTAGGGGCTGATGGTGGTGCGGGGAGTGGGAGAGGTGTATGGAAGGGCAGGGGTGTGGATGGTTGTGCGGCCACCACGCTCATGCTCCGGTACCAATCGGAGTTGCTGACCTCCGACCACGCGGCGAGCCCGTCCTGATCGAAGTTCTGCATCTCCGACTCCCGCGCAGTAGCAGGGATCCACTCCCATACTGGCTGCCCCATGCTGGTAGACCGCACATTGGCCGCGGCTGGGTCCCCCATTGCCATATCCATGACCTCGCGGTCGACCATGAGGACCCAGGTCTCCACACGAGGGTTGGTAAGGGGTAGGGGTGCATGGTGTAGCCGGCCCCCCATGCGCGCATATGCAGTCAGCGGCGCTCCCAGCAGGTGCATGATCCTGAACAAGATGGCGTCGCCCTGCACCCCAGCCCGGCGGCGTTCGTCCCATGGTAGGGAGACGGTTGCCGCGCCTCGCACCCCAGCTGACTGGTGCACCCACAATGACCCACCATCGTGGGTGACGAAGAGGGCTCTGACCTCTGGGTACTGAGGGTAGGAGGGCTCTGGTGCGGGATCGTCAGGGGGATCCTGAGGTGGATCACTAGGGGGGCCTGGTGGCGAGTCGCTTGGACTGGAGTCTCTGGGCTCTGAGTCGGGATTGCCACCGCCGTGCACCACCGTCTCCATCGACTGCCGCCGGCGGGCCACCATCATGTTATGGGGATTTGGCCGGCCCTGAGTGGGAGGTTCGGCGGGAGCGGTCTCAGCGGCGGTCTGAGGCACTGGAGGGGTTACGCTGGCGACGGCGTCTGCCTCGTGTAGATGGTCCGCCGTCAGGCCCTGTGCGCTGCCCTGAGGGTCGCCTGGTGGGGAGGCTCCTGCCGATGTCGTCGCACCAGGCAGCGCGAGTCCTCTCGAGAGCACCGCGGAGATGTCCAGGGCCTGTACTGCCGCTAGGACTTCTCTGCGAATGTGTTCACTTCGGCTGCTCGCGTCCGAGTCAGAGCCGGACCTGTGGGCGGCCCTCCGCCTGCGCTCAGCCCGTGCCTGCGTGCTTCGGCTGCCTCTGGTCCCCGTGCTGGTGCGGCTGATGTCCGTGCCGGAGTCGGGGTCAGAGTGATCAGGTGCGTGGCTTGGGCCTGGAAGATGCTTGCCATGTGTCGCAGGGCCCGAGGATGCCCTTCGGGAACGCCGGCGCCGGCGAGTCTCTGAGGTTGTCGCCACCGCGGGAAGGTGACGCACCAAGAGCTGGGTACCGCCCAAGACGTTCTGCTGAACCCCGCTGTCAAGGGGTACCTGCAGAGGGTCCGGCAGGGCCGCGGCGCCGATGCTGATGAAGTGCTGCAGCGATGAGGGATCCGCGCCTGAGTCATGAAGCGCGGAGGTGGCTGGTGCCAGCTGATGGGGCTGCTGTGGTCGATGTTGCGGCTGTTGTGGCGGCTGCGGCTGCTGTTGCTGCTGCTGCTGCTGCTGCTGCTGTGTTGCTGCTGTAACTGCTGCTGCTGTAACTGCTGCTGCATCGGTTCCAGTGGCTGCTGTTGAAGCCACTGCTGTTGCTGCTGCTGGTACGCGAGCCACTGCTGCTGCTGCTGTAGCTGTTGTTGGAACGGTGTGGGATATGCACCCACGGGGTGATGGGTTCCCAGTGTGAACGGCACTGGTGATACTCCCCCAGCGAGGGGCGCTGATTGGGGCAATACCCAATTGACGCCGTTCCATACAGCCTGTGCGGGGGTGCCATCCGGCATAGTATAAGGGCGGGGCACCGCTGTGTAGGGCATGGTGGTGCCTGGATGTGGAATGGGGTGAGCGGAAGCGTAAGCGGCGGGCGATGGGAAGGTGAGGGGCGAGAACAATGGGGGGCGTGACGGCTCTGCACTGACCCCCATGCTGGGAAAGGACTCTGATATATGTTGCGACATACTGGCTGCTGAGCTGATCAGATCGCACGCTGGGTGTGGCAAAAGCCACAGGTGAGCAGAAGGTAGGAAGTGCTCGCCTTTATTTATTCAGTGTCGCTTTCGTGAGGGGGGGAAGGAGGAGGGGAAGGTGTAGGGCTGACTTCTGGAGACGGTGGAGCGTCGGCCAAGGTTTCACCAGGAAGCACCGGTATTGCTGGGTGGTAAGGGTCCGGGTAGTTGAAGACGAAAACCGTGAACCCCTGGTAGTACCACTCACGGTAGTGGCGCGCTGGTGGGATAGCCAGGGTGTATGCTGTCCAGGCGCTCAGTTGTCTTCCACCTCGTCGTCTGAAGAGGAGGGTGAAGGTGGGAGGGGGCCCTCTGGGGAGTTATCGAAGGCTCCTGCTGGTGGGAAGGTGGGGTCTGGTTGAAATAACCACTTGAGGGGTCCCTGTTTCCACCACTCTCTTCTGTGCTGTTGTGGGGAAACTGCCATACACTGGCGTACTCAAAATTTCGCCAGGGCTCCGCGACACAGATTTCAAGTGCCTAGGTATGCAGACAGGGGTCAAGAAACTGTAACCAGAAAGCTCAGCAAGGTCCCAGAAGGTAACCGGACTTCGTACACTCCCAAAATATTCCAGCCAGAGGGTAAACCAGAGGTGTCCAGAAACTGTCCAGGAACTGTCCAGAAGCCACTAAAAGCGCTGTTTTGAGGGGCTTTCCCAACTGCTGGTGGCCGTGAGGGCGGTATTGAGGGGTTCTAGGGTGTCCTATGGGGTCTGGGGAAGGAGTTTTTGGTGGTGGGGGCTACTGTGGAAGGTTTTGGGGTAGGCTGAAAACGGGCTAAAACGGCTATTTTGGGCTGTTTTTGGCTGTTTTTCGCCTTTTTAAGGCTCTAGAAAGTGAGTTATGAGGTTTTCCTGGCTACTATAAACCGGGGAAACCCTTTAGGGTGCTCCCTGACGGTTGTTTGTAGCCTGGGGCAGACTTGGAGTTTAAGATCGGAAAACGAATGTTGACTTTCTGAGCCTGGTTGAGCCCCCAGTGTTAAGGGGGGAAAATATGAAGTTTTGGAGATGTTTTCCAAAGGATACGGCCGTTGTATACGAAAAAAAATGTACTTACGGAGGCTAAAATTGCGCCCAGATAGCCGGAAGTGCAGCTCTCCCCCTGTATCACAACGGAAGTTACAAAAGGCCCGTGGGCGAGTTGCGCAGAGGCGAAATCGCAGCACGCTGATACCAAATGTGCCAGGGGCACGACGACAGATGCTCGGAGATATGTTTTTGATTGAACGTGCAAAGGTACACAATTCGGATTTTTATAATATACTGGATCAGGGCCAGATTGAGGTACAAACGATAATTCGGTTCCGAGTTCTGAAGGCTAAACACTTCTCAAGTGCTCTACTTATTCACTCGTCACTCAGGTTGCAGGGTCAACCACTCGAGAGCCGATGTCACACTTCGGCTCAACGTTCAGTTCCCGATCCGCCGATCTCATTTCTAATTCCGATTCGTCATTCTCGATTCAGATGTTATGTCGACAGGCTGACACGATGACTGCCCCACAGTACTGTCATACTACTGTACTGTCATACTGTCATACTGTCATAGCGTCATACTGTCATACTGTCATAACCTTAATATCTGATATTCGATTTCATTGTCTTTTCAACCCCGATGCGAATCTGACCATTCTTCGAGGGTCTGACTGAGTTCCACGATGACACCCCCCACAGTACTGTCATACTACTATAGTGTCATACTGTCATGCTGTCATAGTGTCATAGTGTCATAGTGTCATACCCCGGACATCTGGTATTCATTCTCATCGTGATTTCAAGCCCAATTTCACTGTCATCGTGCCAATCCCAGATTACCCCCGATGACACACATACGGACGCATAGGCATATCGGCTCACGCTGTGCCTCCGGGCACAGCGATGATGCGAAAGTAAGTAAGGGTCTGTATGCGAGCAGGGATAATCGCATTAATCGGCGGACAATCCAATAATACCGCAAATCCATGTATGTGACGTATTTGTAACCCCGTTAACTGCACGTGTTCTCATTTGTGTGCACATCGCGGTCTCTGTACGGCAAGGAGTAGTATCGATATTCGATATTTTTGACAGCATCGATTAATCGAAATATCGTTATTGATCGATAGGAAATTTATACATATCAAAATATTGAATATTGATTGATACAAATTGCCACATAGTTGGTATTGATCGATGCCCCCTTAGGACGAATCGATATCGATCGATACCCTGGAACTAACTATTGATATTGACCAATGAATTTAGAATTGGACGACGCGATTGGTTAAAATCAATTAATCGATTAATCGATACCATGTTGGGCATTTACCGCCGTATCGGCATTGGTTGTCTTCCACCGTATAAGATCGATATGCACACGAGGCTGACGCATAATGTGAAGATCTTCACGAACCATATGAATTGATGACCAATCGATTCCCTGCCATTTTCGAAATCGTAGCATACACGAGCATCAAGATGGGTCGTCGTGGTCATCGTGGCGAGCGCCCGCGCAAGAAAGAACGAGACGAGGTTCGCTCAGCTGGTGTAGAGCGCGCCTTCTCAAAATTCACTTGCATGGACTAAGGCTTGCGCAAGAATTCGTGACTTTGAGGATACAATAGATCATTCATCTCGTATGGCATGTATTAATACCGATGTCGAGTTGTAAGTAACTTTTAGCTTGTTGCCTCAAGCCCCCTGATGTAGTTGTAGGTGTGGATAATGTGTTGCAGTGGTGCTAACTGTCGATATCACATGTTGAATATTGATATATCGATAGTTGACACATCTTACTTATTTATTGATACCAAATGTTGACCTATCGCTATCGATTGATAAAAGCACAAGGTTTTAATATTTTATTGTTATTGATTGATGTCGGGCGAACACCTATCGGTATTTGTCAATACGATATTAGCATATATTGATATTGAATAATAATAAAAGTAGATATATCGAAAGCTATCAATACAACACAAAGATTTCGATACTACTCCCTGCTGTACGGTGCTCCGCGTATTCGTCGATAAGAGCCCTAAACTTCAGGTCGCATCATAAATATTTTGTTACCTTCGTCGAAGTATATAAAATATAGGAACCTTTCCTTTCTATCACTGGGTATACAAAGAAAATGTGGCAAGTTCAATAGCTAGATATATTGACCGCAATTTACCTTGAAGAATCGGTTGCCACAACTCTTCGCATACATTATTCATGCGCGACGGACCACACTACGTTTCAGAGCAGTCAAGCTGCAATTCAAAACGAGATTATTTGGAGGCATCCCTGCAATTTTGACCATTAGCGTTTTGATTTATAATCCTACTCGTCGGTAGGCAGGATTAAACCTACCGTGTCTACACTATTGTTTTTAATTGGCGCAATCTCGTGCGTTAAACCAGGCTCCAAGTTTTGTTTTCGGGCCAAGAACATATATGTAATACATCGTGATCCCGCCGCTAGCACATGCTAGCGCATTTTAGCATGAGCCCGCCCGTGTGCTAAAATCGTTAGCATGAGCCCGCCTGTGCTAAAATTGTTGGCACAGGCGGGTTCATGCTACATCAGCCGACCCCCTCGTGGCATGAGCCCACCGCTGGCATATGCCAGCGGTGGGTTTTAGCATGAACCCGCCGGTTGATGAATTTACACAATTATGTTCACGTGCAATATTGTGACTATAGACTGTAATATACTGTAGAAGATACTGCCTTCAAGGCATCAAGGTATGATGAAATTAAATGACTACACCCAATGCGGATCAAAATGGATTGTCTACACCCAATGTGGATTACAATGACATATGGCTACACCTAATCTGGATTAAAATGACATGACTACACCAAATCAGGGTTAAAATGAAATGACTATACACCCAATCTGGATTATAATGAAATGTCTACACCCACTGCAGACCTATCCCTTGTTTTGAATAGGTCGTTTGGGGGCAACATAAGTATTGAATTTTAAAATCAATCGTGTAGATGACACGTTACGTTACGGTTTAGTCCTACCGACGTCGTCGGCGAGTGATGCAAATAATTAGGTATACGTAGTTTCCTACTCTTCGCATGTTTATACGTCGTTCCCTCCAATGCATCCAAAATCTGACCAGCGTTATTCAAAATACGCGGCTCCATTTTCATGTGATATATTGTGACGGAGTCATTCCCACCGTAAAATATCCTTATACCTCTCCGTCATCAGTCATAAAAAAGCAAGAGCGCTCGATTGATGATATTGCATGCCTATTTGATTAATGATAAAATACTTACGAATTCATTCCATACCAGGCCAGTCGTTCTGAAGATCGCAACGAGGATTTGTCCTCGAATTTCGACGAGACACTATACTTCAAAGTATATATATATTATAAAATTTTGGATCGGGGCATGCCATGTTACCCCATGCTCTCATCCAGTAAGTTATCATACAACACTGCGACTGGTTTTTATGTTATTTTAAGTAAACAACTTATCCAGGTTCGTGCTTATCAGTAGCAGTGGTTTTACGTTTCAGAATCGACCGCATGCGCTGCATATACGTTCAGCACAGCACACATAAATGACTCAAAGGGGCCGTTCTCAACGGCAGTATAATATTATAATTTCTCTACTTCGACCACTGGCGTGGTGCTCGCCATATTTCGTTCAGAGTGCACTTGCACAGTGTGCTCACGACATTTCACAAGGTCTAATGCCATCCAACATGTACCATCCCATCCCCGTGTAGCTCGCGCCAGTCGTGGGCGCCTCAAGCAACGCTCAGCCATGACGTATGAGCTCACCAGGATGCCGCCATATCAGAAAGGAAGATGCTGCCTGACCGCCAGCGCACGGCGCTTTGCTAGGACATAAACGGACACAAAGGGGCCGTAAATGCATCCATAGTATATGGGGGCATTAAGCCAGCGGGTACCAATCCCGAGTACATCGCAGAGGAACGTGATCCCCAAGAAACCCGCCGAGAGGCAGACTGTGGAAACCGGGAGCAGCAGCAGCGACTCACCAAAGGCTGCGCCAAGCACACCGAGGAGGTCCACCAGCGGCCATCGGGGCTGTCACACAACGCTCCCACCCCCATTACACCTCGGCGATCTGCATCCTTCCTTGCATCAAGAGCAGGACAAGTGTGAAGCGAGAAACAATCTTTTGGATGCATTGCCAAAATGCTATGCAGCTCTTTGTGAGCGCCTGTTGGTGATCGACCATGCCATGGGTTTGATCATTACTCATCGCAGCCAACAAACACCAAATGCTACTGTCCAACATGAGCTCTCGCGACCCACTAAGCCCCTCTCCTGTTCCCGACTTCCCCTGGATACGGCCAACATCATGGGCAGCAAGTTTGCGCTGACTGCCAGCTTCTGGTGGCGACCAGTACATGCATGCCAACATGTCAAATGACAGCCAATCGCAAAGCAGCAGCCTCTAACTGAAGCTAAGCCTTGGATAGCCAGATGGGAACTGATGCCACACCTCGAACAGTCAACCAGCAGACCGGAGCGCAGTGACAAGCCATCACACCTCGAACAGTCAACCAGCAGACCGGAGCGCGAGGCGGCAAGCCATCACACCTCGAACAGTCAGCCAGCAGACGGACGCCGTGACAGCATCACACCTGAACAATTCAGCAACGCGCAAGGCTGGAGCGCAGGCAAGCCCATCACACTGCAGACAGTCAACCAGCAGACCGGAGCGCAGTGACAAAAGCCATCACACCTCGAACAGTCAACCAGCAGACCGGAGCGCAGTGACAAGCCATCACACCTCGAGCGAGGACACGGGCGCTTTATGTCCCAGTATGCCAGCGCAGCAGGCCGGCCGCCACCAGCGCCATGGACTCAAGCGTCCCGGCAGCGCGCGCGGGGGCCGTGCACCTGTCGCATGCCATTGCGTGCGCCACCCAGGGGAGCACTCAACCGCCTCAACCGCATGCACCGCCCTAGTCTCGGCGCGCTGAGCTGGCGGCCCGGAGAGCAGGTCGTGCGCTGCAGGCTGCATACAACACAATCCGGAATCACAGGCGGCCATCAAACGGTGGATGGAGATTGATGCGAGCATTTGCCTACGAGCATTCTGAGGTCTCTCCGGCAGACTGTACCGGGCCGCCCTGGCATACCTGTTATACCCAGACTGTACCGGGCCGCCCTGGCATACCTGTTATACCCAGACTGTACCGGGCCGCCCTGGCATACCTGTTATACCCAGGAGCGTCCAGAATACGGTAGTTATCAAACACCAGGTGATGACGGTAGTGGAGATCGCGCGCTTCCAGAGGGCGGTGTGGCCCTTCGAGCAGCCCATCCACAAGATCATCACCTGCGTGCAGCCGCTTTCGCCCTAGCGCCCTTTTGCCGTTGGGTGTGGGCGCAGTCAGCTGCAGGGGAAATAGGTGGAAGCGAGGCACCCCGGAGAAACCAGCAGCGGCGAGCTTGCTGTGGGACGCTGCATCCTATAGCGTCCGTCGAGTTTGTCGGTGGGACGCTACATCCTATAGCGTCCGTCGAGTTTGTCAGTGGGACGCGCTACCGTCGATGTGGGCTGTGGTGGGTATCAAGATTTGTCTCATAGCGCTGATTTGCCGACTCTATCTTCAACATTCGAAGATGAAGGTATCAGACTCTATATCGGACGAGCGCGCGTGTGACGTTTCATAGCGTGTTTGCTGTGCTGAAGCACGAGCGCGCGTGTGACGTTTCAGAGCATGTCTGCTGTGCTGAAGCACGAGCGCGCGTGTGACGTTTCATAGCGTGTTTGCTGTGCTGAAGCACGAGCGCGCGTGTGACGTTTCAGAGCGTGTCTGCTGTGCTGAAGCACGAGCGCGCGTGTGACGTTTCAGAGCGTGTCTGCTGTGCTGAAGCACGAGCGCGCGCGTGACCTCTGGGAAAAGATGGAGAATGGTAAGCACCGTCGTTGAGCACGTGCAACTCAGCGTGAAGGACACTCCAAAGATCGTGCAGATTGCATCCTGTAGCATCAGCTGAAATGTTAGCCTGACGGACGATATCGAGTGAACGTAGCGTTCGTAGTACCGTGAGAAATCAGTTGACAACCTTGGAGCCACGTGGCGATGCCAGGTGTCAAAAACAAACCGACGTCGTAGGTATCAACAACGCGTTTTTTTTTTTGAGATTACTGGTCCCACTGGCCCAACGCTATAACGCCGTCAGTTTCCACCTGAAGTGACACACGATTTTTTTCACAAAGCTTTGGTGATATATCGACAAACGCACCTGTAAGAACCGGAACACCGCGAACGGTTGAGGAATATTCTGCAGCGCGAGAGCGATCATTCGAAGAACTTGAGTGTGGCGGACGTGTGGGACATAATACTCGAGATGTGAACACAAATGAAGCGCATTCGCGAGAAGCCAAAGCGCGCAAGCAAGTCTGTGCGAACGAAGGAACCGTGCTGCTGCTCGAAATGAACTACTCGAACCTGCAGAAACCAGTCGTATAGGGAATAGTCACTCAGTTAGCGCCCCGAGGGTTGTATGCCGCTATAAAGGTTTTTGAGGCTGCATAGGAAAATTCTGGAATACAATGCCTGCTGAAGTGACCAAGTATTGCGCTGCACGGGACACTGCGACACTGTTACGTCCCCAAGGAACAAGACCGTGCTCTTTCCTTGTAATATGCACAATGATACCTGGGATGTCTGCGAAAATGATTTCGGTAAAGCAAAAGCAAGCGAACATAGAGTTGGCCAGCTGAATTTCGAATCGCCAGTCCATCTTTTGTGTGTGGCTTTTGTGACAGACGTCGACACTATGTGCTTGAACAACTTGCCAGCCTGAAGTGAAACATCAAAACACGCGTCGCCAACAGCAGACGAGCTACCATACTCTCATGAAAGTGCACACGAGCTCGCAAGCTATCATGCATTCAATCGGTGTGGGATATATGGTTTCAAGAATCTCGCTAAATCTTGCGGTGATGAATTGCCCGTGAATTCCGAGAGTCGCGATCCCACCAGAAAATTGGTCGTTTACGTTTACGTATTAGTTATGAAATATCTGCATCGCATGATTGATGACGTCTCAGTTCAACCAGCAACTTCCGAAACGACGCAAACCAGCTACCGGCGTGGGCGCGGGCGGGCGGGGGGTACGGGGGGCTGGGTACAGAACGTACAGTTCATCAGTTTTGGGTTGTCACCGGCAGGCATAGCGATACCCGATAGGCACGGCCTGTAGCTGTTGAGGGGGCTCGGGCTCTGTCGATCTGTTGATCGGTCGTGTGGACTGTGGAGTGCGATGCGGGCGATTAGCAAATCGGCACGTCGCGTCGTCTTGGTCTCTTCTCTTGTATTGTACAGTAATTCTTATTTCGAAGCGCTGAAGGTATCATATAGATATCGATAGTCGATATTGACAATATCCTATTTACTGGTGAACTGTTGTGAGCTTCGACGTTCTCGCTTGCAACATCAAATTTGAGACCAGCACCCCGTCGTGTGCAGGCTAAATATCAGGGTTTCCTTGTGTTATCCATTGCTTGCGGAGGTGGACACATCAGCTTGAGGAAAGGATTAGGTCGGTTTCAGTTACTCCGTGCCGAAGACAAGCGAAACATGCTGAGTTTCACGGCGGTGCTCTCGTTGACATCACTCGCATGCAGCGTGCTTCAGGGTGTCGCACTTGAGGTACCAGATGAACGTCTTATTGGCTGGAAGGGGGAGACGCACCACACAAGTCGGGCTCGCTCCCAGTCTTCGCCCTCGCTATGTGGTTGCAACCTCACGCTTTAAACCTAAGAGCTTCCCCTCCACCTACGACGCTCTAAGTACTTCGTTACTTCTCAATGCAGATGGTGAATCTTGTCGCGATGACAACGATAACTGCGAAGATTGGGCCGAGAATAAAGAGTGCGAACGAAACCCCGCGTTCATGGAGAAGACTTGCCGGCTCTCCTGCAAAGTCTGCGTTGGCCCAGCGAGCACCCCGCAGGCGTTCCCCATGACCGACGAAGGCGCGACTTCTCCGCTGTGTGCTCTTTCATTCTCGCGGCCACTTTATGACGTGTCAATATTTAGGGTTGTGAGAACCATGATTGCCGCGTGATCTTATCGTCGTTGCGCGCAGGGCGGGAAGTTGGGCAACTCCACCTTAATACCGGCACACTGATGCCTACCATAGGTTTTGGAACAGCGGGTATGGGCTGCGGTCTTTCGAAGCGTGCCGTGACATCCGCGCTAAAAGCTGGGTACAGACACATCGACACTGCCCAGGCGCATGAGTGGTATTGCGAGGAGAAAGTCGGTGAAGCAATTGCCGCCAGTGGTATCCCTCGAGAGGATCTCTTCATCGTAACGAAGCAGGTGATACACCTTCGCAGTCTTTATACCACGTGGAGCAGTCTGGCCACGTAGAGCGAGCCTGGAAATGACTCCCTGCGGTGGCGGCAGAATCATTGAGGAAATAGCCGTCGGCTACTTTGTATTACAAGCCCTGCGATCCGTCCACGAAGAGCAATCTGTTCTGACCAACAGGAACTGCATCGCTTTTGCCGCCAACACCCTCAATTACAGGAAGAGAGAGTGCGCGCGCGCGTGCGCGAGGCACTGCCGTGCCATCTGTTCAGTGCCCAACCCGCTGCATACCAAGCCTGCGGTCCACCCTTTGGGCTCACAGCATGCACAGCGGGTGTGCGCAGCATCCGAGGGACCACGGCTTCGAGCGCACGAAGGAGATGTTCCAGTCCTCGCTGACGAACCTGCACACGGACTACATCGACCTGATGCACCTGCACTATCCGCAGTGCTGGGGGACGCTGTGCGCCGGTTCCCAGCCCTCCGGCACGTGGCGTGACGCGTGGCGCGCCTTGGAGGAGCTGTACCACGCCGGGCAGGTGCGCGCGCTGGGCGTGAGCAACTTCAGTCCCCAGGAGCTCTCCCAGCTGCTGGAGATCGCCACCGTGAGGTATGCCGATACCGTCCTTGAGACTGCGCCAGGCCGCACGGATACCTGCAAGCGCAGGGGGAGAGATTCCACTTACCGAACGAATGAGAGACCATGAGCGTGTGCAGGATACCGGATGCGGTGTATATGCAGCGTCCTTGCATATCACAACAATAGAGAAGAGTCCTCCTTCTCCTCCGTCACCCCTTCTAGTCGCTCGCATACCCTGGAGTTCCACGTGCAAGACCTTGAGGCTCCCTTTCACACTTTGGAGTGTGCTCCCATGCGCAAGGCCCCTGCCTCTCCGGCATTTCCCTATGGAGCCCGCGAGCCCCTTGCACGTTGGCCTGTCAGCTGTTGGCGTGCCCCCCGTAGGCGGCAGTTGCACGAGTCAGCTGTTGGCGTGCCCCCCCGTAGGCTGCAGTGGACCCCGTGTAAGCCTATTGTCAGCCTTATATGACCCCCAGTCTCCAGCCGACCCCGCGGAAGTCTGTTGTCAGCCCTTTGTGACCCTTATTCTCTTGTAGGCCATGAGTAAGCTGGCGGTTAACCCTCTGCGCCCCCGAAGAGTGGTTTAATCCAACTCAGCACCTTTTGTATCACCCGCAACTTAGAAGATACAGCCGGAGATAGGGTCAGAGGATTCCCCCGGAGTAGCAGGTGGCCGTGCTGAAAATGAATGGGGCACGGAGGGATCCACTTCAGGCCCGCAGTGGTGCAGAGCCACAGCGACCCGCTGCGTCCCAACTGGGAGTTGCAGCGTATGTGCAAGGAGGAGGGCATCGTGTTTACGGCATATTCAAGTTTGGGGACTCAGCACGGTTTTAGCCGCCCTAACCCCGTGCTAAATAGCCCGGTGATCAAAGCAGTCGGCGAGGGGGTGAGCAAGTCTCCTGCGCAGGTCGTCTTGCGGTGGGCACTCGACCACAACCAGGTGAGCTCACACCGCCGTTGTAACCAGGTTTTTTTAGATCTATGGGAGCGTTTGGCGTGTCATTAATGCCCCCTTGCCGTTTGAGCAATTTCCGAGCCGGGAATGCGTGAGGAGGTTCTTGTGGTGACTGCGACTCCGAGGGGTGTGGAGTATGGCGCACCGCGACTCCGAGGGGTGTGGAGTATGGCGCACCGCGACTCCGAGGGGTGTGGAGTATGGCGCACCGCGACTC
>LGRX02030909.1:0-22332 GCA_001247695.2 Cymbomonas tetramitiformis | reverse complement strand
GTTTTATCGACGGTACATACAGGGTTTCGCTGACTTAGCGCACCCCTTGACCAAGCTAACCAAGAACCTAGTGCCATGGGAATGGGGACCGGAGCAGAAACACGCCTTTGCACGCCTCAAGACCGCTCTCACCACTGCACCGACCTTGATCTTGCCCGATCAGGAAGCAGCTCATCGCGGCACCAGCCCCTTTGTTGTGCAGACCGATGCGAGTGCAGTGGCATTAGCTGGCGTGCTGATGCAGGACTTAGGCAAGGGCCTGCAACCCATAGCCTTCGAGGATAAGCAATTCTCTTCAGCCGAGCAGAACTACCACGCGGGTGAGCGAGAGCTGGCCGCGATTCACCACTGCACCACACAGACGTGGAGACACTACTTGATCTTCACGGAGTTTAGGCTGATGGGGGATCATGCTCCACTGAAGTGGTTGTTTGCACCTGGACGTGAGCTCAGCCGACGCCAGGCCAGGTGGTATGAAGATCTGATGGAAGTAGGAGTACACGCAATGGAGCACGTGCCAGGTCGCACACTAGTGGTACCAGACGCTGCCTCACGGCGACCGGACTATGTGCAGGCGACGGCGCGAGAAGGGCTTAAGGAAGCTGGGTATGTGGACCCGAGCACCGACCAGCCGGTATCTGCAGAGGAGGGCAGAAGAGCAGCGGGAGCTAAAGGGAGACCAGAAGAAGAGGAGAACGTGGTGGCTGGCCTGAAGAAGGTTGTAGAGGAGGAGGATCCCACATCACCCTTGGACTTGGAGCTCAGCTCGTCGGATGAGGAGGAAGATGAGTACCCACCGGTCAGTGAGCCCAAAGTAACCGGTAAGCTAACTCAGCTGAACGGCCTCTGGTGGGCGGAAACTCCGGACTTATGGCTGGACGCTATGGTCACAGTGGAAAGGATGGCTGCGCTACCAGCAATGGCGGGAGTCCAGACACGAGCCCAGGATGAGCAGCGGCCAGCAGAGAAGCAGCAGCCAGCAGCGGTGCAGCAGCAGTCCACACCAAGGATGCAACCTGGGGAACCCCTGGTAGACAATCAGGACTGGAAGCTAATTCCGTCCGAGTTCCGTCGACTACAAGCCAAGTATGCGAAAGTGTTGGGTGGCCGGTTCCAGGTGGATGCATGCTGCGACCTCATGGGGCAGAACCGGCAGGTGGACACGTTCTGGACAGATTGCCTAAAGAAACAGTGGAGGGGTCGTGTGGTGCGTGGTGTAACCCACCTTTCTCGGATTCCAAGGTGAGCATTGCAGACATCCTAAGGCACTACGCTTCAGAGGCCCGGCACGCCCCACAGAGCACAGCCGCGCTGTTCCTGCTGCCTGACTTTCCGCAGGCTGACTGGCGGCCCTTGCTGCGAGAATATGGAATGGAGATCGTGGAGACCATACCCCGCGTGAACGAGCAAGGGGAGCCCAACCGAATGTTCATCTCTCCTGGCGAAGAAAGGGGGCACCGTACAGCCTTGCAGGAGTTGCCCATCCCATGGCCCGCCCGCCTTGGTAGTATTGGCCAAACCACAGCGTAAGCACTTCGACGAGATCACAGCTCCGAGAGAAAGACCCTCAGCATCACCAGCAGTGACTCTCAAGGGTGCAGCAGCAAAGATCAGGGTTCGGACCAGGCAGGTGTGGTGGAACCGGGAATGTTTCTGCGTGCCTTACGGGCAGAACACAGACAGGCGCAGTGAGTACCTATTAGCCCTGAAGCAGGAATTACTGGCCACACAGCACCACCGCACCGAGCATTTTCGGCTGGTGAGTAACATCATCTGGAGAGTGGCGGAAGGACGCTATCAGGTGGTGTTAGCTCCTGACTCCCCTCTGAGAGAGCTGGTCTTGAGGGAAGCTCACGAAGGGAGGCCTGCAGCAGGTCACACAGGGAGGGACAACACCTTGGACAGAGTCAGACGGCGATTCTGGTGGCCGCGAATGGACCTGGACGTAGCTGAATGGGTGAAGACTTGCGTAATCTGTCAGCAAACCCAGCCGCGCCAAGGAAACCCAGCAGGCTTGTTGCAGCCCCACACTGTGCCTAGCCGGTTGTGGGAAGTGGTGAACATAGACTTTGTCACTGGTCTCCCCACGACAGAGAGAGGTGTGAATGCCTTCGCCACATTTACATGCAAACTGAGTAAGATGGTGCACGTGGTCCCAATGGCGTATAACGATAGTTCAGCGGAGGTGGTGACCAGAATGTTCATGGATGCAGTGTGGCGATTGCACGGGGCCCCGATGAAGATTGTGTGCGACCGGGATCCGCGCTTTCGAGATGCTCTGACACAGGAGTTCATGCGATTGATGGGCGTAAAGGTAGCCAGCACCTTATTAACTTATCACCCGCAGAGTGATGGCCAGGCTGAGCGTAGTAACCACACCGTGGAGCGCATGCTGCGTTGTTATGTAGCAGAGAACCAGGAGGACTGGGACCTGTGAGTGGCTCCAGTGGAGTACGCCATCAATGACTCCAAGTCGGCAGTAACAGGGTTCTCGCCATTCGAGCTGGTGTACGGACATGCGCCAGCAACCCAGCTGGACCTCTTCATGGACGCAGCACTGGAGGGAGGCGCTAAGAGGAGAAAGGGAGGTCGCACGGCAGCGGACACGCAAGGTACAGCATATCAGTTGGCCAAGCAGTTCGCGCAGCAGCTGCAGGCGGCACGAGAGGGCTTGCAAATGGCTCAGCAGCGCATGATGGAGCAGTTTGATGCACGGCACCGGCTCCAGCAATATAAGGTGAATGATCAGGTGTGGGTGGATGGACAACACTTGACGTTGCCAGGTGACAGGGGCCTGAAACCCAAGTTGCGCAAATTGCGGCACGGACCTCTGCGAGTAGTAGAATGTTTGTACAGCGACCGGCAGCAGGAGTTACCAGTGCAGGATCGAGGAGCCCCGTCAGCATACAGACTGGAGTTGCCCGTGCACTGGAAGGTACATGACACATTCACCGCAGACAGGCTCAGCCCAGTACAGTCAGGCGCAAATCACTTTGTCAGCAGACGAGAAGAGATGGCACCGCCACCAGTAATGGTAGAAGGGCACAAGGAGCGCGAGGTGGAGCGCATCATCCGCACACGCTTCAGGAAGTTAGGCGGGAAAACTGGCGGGTCAGTGCAGGAGTGGTTGACCAAGTGGAAAGGATTGCCACACAGTCACAGCCAGTGGCGGACCCGAGAGGACCTGGAGGGCAAGGGAGGCAGGCTGGAACCTTTGAGAGCCTTTGAGGCCGATGAGGAGAAGCAGAGGAAGGCCCCAGAAAAGAGGCGTAGGGAGACGCACGGCCAGCAGCAGAAGCAGAGGGCTCAGCTCATGGCAATGAGAGCCCCCACCCCGAAGGTTTACAGTAAGGGTGCCAGTCAGGTCTATCAGCCGCATCTCACGACGGTACAACATCCTGTGAGGATCCTCGTCCTCTTCTGTGGGACTGGGTCTGTAGAACAGCAGTTCCAACGACAGTTCGACGGCTGCGAAGTGGTGACTGTGGATATTCTTCCTAAGTGGCAAGCAACATGCACCGAGGACATTCTCCACTGGAACTACAGGCTGTACCCCCGACACTATTTCGACGTGATCTGGGCGAGCCCACCATGTAAGGAGTACAGCAAGGCCAAGACTAGGGGAGTACCGGACATGGAGCTGGCTGATCGGCGAGTAAAGCGTACCCGGCAGATCATCGAGTACTACGATCCAGCATACTACTTCATTGAGAACCCGGCTGGAGATGCTCTGCGAGGACTGCACACGCGATCTGTGATGAAGGGTTTGCCCGATCCTCACCCCGTCTCTTACTGTAGGTATGGGACACCCTACATGAAACCTACACATATCTGGACGAACGCCGTGCTACCCGTACCCCTGCTGCAGTGTACCCAAGCAACACCATGTCCCGCGAGAGCTGTGCTGGGAAAGCACGAGAACACATCGCAGGGAGGAGTTTCAGCGTCCAGAACACGAGGCATGGGGTCAGCGCAAGCAGTATACGCGATTCCCCGCACCTTGTTGCACCATCTGTTCTGTGGGCTGAAGTTGGGTAAGCGCATGAGCGAGGAAAGCGCAGCAGCAGTCATGGACCTCATCGCCACTCTGACAGCGCAGACGGACGAGATCCCGATGCAGGAACAAGATACTGGGGTCTAAAACCCTCAGGGCGCAAAGCAGCGCAAGACCCGCAGAGCGAGAGGAGTACCAGGGCGACAGAACCGTTTAAGCGTTGGCAGCGTAATTCGGGGACGGAGCCTCGGGAAACCTCCGGCGCGGAAGGGGACTCAGACCCAAGGACTGAGGGGCACGGGACCCAAGAACCCGAGGCTTAGAAGCCAGGGGGACTCAGACCCAAGGACTGAGGGGCACGGGACCCGAGAACCCGAGGCTTAGAAGCCAGCATCACTGTGCATGTTTGTTGATCCCCAGACAATGTAAATACAGGCGAACACTAACGCTAGCGAGGACGTAAGCGCGCGCCTAAAAGGGGGGGAGAGTTGTGCTAGGGTAAGTCACGAGACAGAATGACGGCGTGTCAGAATGACGAGTGACGGGTACTATGACAGTCACCAGGCATGTGGCACGGCTAGGTGGACGGCCTTGCACTATAAATTGCATAATCGATGAAAATGGCATTTAGAAGTCGCAAGAAGTTTCAGGAAGTACTTAGTTGTTAAAAGAAATCATTCAAAGGCAATATTTCACATTTTTGATCATCGCGGTGGCCACCAGGCTGCTAACGGGTCGCAGAAGGGCTGCGGTACAGACATTGCATATCTTGCGGGCGCGTGAGATATGTGAGTGATACGGGGAAGTTACTAGAGTTGGTGAGAATTATTTGGAGGTCATCCCTAGGCAGTGTGAAGCGGAATTTCACATCGGGTCATATTCACGGGGTGCTGGGGAGCTAATTTCGTCTGTAAAATGAAAATGGCTGCCGTACGAACATTGCATATCTTGCGGGCGCGTGAGATATGCGCGAGTGATACGGGGAAGTTACTAGAGGTGGTGAGAACTGAGAAGTATTTGGAGGTCATCCCTAGGTAATTCGGGCATTTTGTTAACGACAAACACTAGGGAATCATGTAGTGCACATGGCATGCTTGCGGGGCGCATGTTTATAAAAGGCCATGTCAAAGTTTGGGAAGGTTCAACATGATAGTAGAAGGCACTATAAAGTTGCATAGGCAAGATTTTTGCGCGTAAGGAATACAAGTTTTAAATATTTTCAAAGGAACTAGTTTTATACGGTGATAAGGGTTTTTGTTTTTTATAACACCCTCTCAAAATGTGCCCAGCTGCTAGAAACCATTTTGAACACCTGGATTTATATGTGAGCACTTATTGCAAACCGAAGCGAAACCCTAAATTCCCTGGTGACTCAAAAGACCAGACGGAACAAGCGTGCTTGCTGAAGTGTAAAGCTCTCCAACGTGTAGACAAGTGCACGTGAGATAAGTGCAATGAGATCATCATGCGGGCGCGGGTGTGGGGTGTGTAAAAGCATTACACCGTATGCTGTGTTGATTTTGCATGAAGAGGATGAAGTGCATGCAGAGAACGTGCCGTCAATCGGGTGGCTTTCTCGAGCATTGAGCAAAAGGCTCAAGACTCGAGAAAGCCAGACATGGTTGGGTTTGATCCCAAGCTGGGTGGCATTCGCCATACGTCCAGACTGCCACGCCGAAAGGACCGTCAGATGTTTTCTCCCAAGCTGCAAGGAGGACGTCTCGAGAAAGTGGGACTCGGTTTGGATTGAATCTAGGCTAGGTGGCTACTTCCACGCGTACACATAACCCCTCTAATATCAGGATTCGCCCAGCAAACACACACCGATGGAAAGGCTCGGGCTAGCATGCACCGCACCGTCGACAGAGAGAGAGAGAGAGCACGGAAATATGCGTTGAGCGCATAGGTGACAAAAAGTCCCTTACACAATGAAATTAAACAACACTACAAATGAAGGAAGGCTGAGGCGCGCGCACCCACGGAATACTGACAATGACCTGCCCGACTATACCTGTGCCAAGCGAACCGCACACATCTCCAAAACCAACACCGCCGTGATTGCAAAAATAAAGTCCTTTACGCCAACGCAATTTCTAAAACGTCAAAATAAGTCTCACGAATGCCTAACGGAAGATATCAAAGTAAGTTGCACCCGAGAAACGTGTGAAATAGGCGCGTACCTGTCACGCCCCTTGACCAGGTGCGAAAGCTGGCGAATTCGCGGAGGTCGAGAAAACTCAGTACAGCATTTGCCTCGCCATGCCTGGGGCCAAAAAAAGTGTTCATATACATATTTTCGAAATAAGTCCGGGAGGGACGCTGCTATGGAGCCAACTAGGAGGTGAACGTGTAGGAAATCTAAAACAGGAGCACAGGCGGAGAAACTCGATGACCAAAAACAAGCCTTTTGTTTCTTCGCTATTTTGACGAGAAACGAAATTCGAAAAATATTAGGTTTTCACAAAGCTCATGAAAAAACGTTTAAAAGAAGATGTGACATCTCTAAGGGCCTACTTTTATATAACTTGGTTTTGCCGCGGAAGCGAAATTTTGCCGGGAGTGGAGCGCTGGCGAAACCGCTGTGCGACATACCTGATATCTCGGGGCTTTTACCACTCTACTCTTCAAAACTTTCCAGAACAATCAATAACGCATCTTTTAAAGAAATGTATCAACCTACACAAGTCAATTCTATCTGTATCCGTATATCCGACACGTTTTTTGCGTGCTTGTGTGGTGTTCGAAAATCGCTCGGAATTGTTAGGAAATTAACTGATTCCAGAACAGATAACTAAAGTGAGAAGGGGCGCCAGTGTCACGTGTCGATGTGAGCTACGGATACCTCGCTAGAACCTGCAGAAACAACCTTAAATACTCATAGTCAGCGGTCGCAAAGCTTTCGGAACCACTCTGCTTATACGCGCAGGCTTGAAACCGTAAGGAATGTTTTCAATGTTTTTCGCTTGCACGTAAAGATTATAGTATAAAGGGCAAAACTGCCCAAGCATTTCGGGTACGTCGATTGATTTGCTATCGGATCCGACATACCCGAAATGTTCACGCACGCGTGACGTCAGCTCTTTGCAATTCACAAAGATTATAGTATAAATCAAGGACAAACCTGCCCAAGCATTTCGGGTACGTCGATGCAGCTGCGATCGGATCCGACGTATCCGAAATGCTTGGGCGGTTTTGTCCTCGATTTATAATGAGCTGACGTCACACGTGCATGCACATTTCTCGTATGTCGGATCCGATCCCAGATCCATCGACGTACGAGAAATGCTTGGGCGGTTTTGTCCTCGATTTATACTGAGCTGACGTCACACGCGCATGCACATTTCTCGTATGTCGGATCCGATCCCAGATCCATCGACGTACGAGAAATGCTTGGGCGCTTTTGTCCTCGATTTATACTGAGCTGACGTCACACGTGCATGAACTTTTCTCGTATGTCGGATCCGACCCCAGATCCATCGACGTACGAGAAATGCTTGGGCGGTTTTGTCCTCGATTTATACTGAGCTGACGTCACACGTGCATGAACTTTTCTCGTATGTCGGATCCGATCCTCGATCCATCGACGTACGAGAAATGCTTGGGCGGTTTTGTCCTCGATTTATACTGAGCTGACGTCACACATGCATGCACAGTTACTGCGTCTCAGCGCCCTAGTTGGTGCAAGCGAGCGGAAACCATTCTTGAAGAACACTTCTTAGAGCTAGCACTTCGGAAACTGCAATGACCTCAAGAAACCGAGGCGGAAAAAACGCGCCTGCCAAAACCCGTGCTCCGAAATCCGAAATGCTTGGGCAAAAATGACGTCAGCTCATACAGCAGCCATTTTACAGAAGAAATTAGCTCCCCAGCACCCCGTGAATATGACCCGATGTGAAATTCCGCTTCACACTGCCTAGGGATGACCTCCAAATACTTCTCACCAACTTTAGTAACTTCCCCGTATCGCTCACATATCTCACGCGCCCGCAAGATATGCAATTTCTGTACAGCGGCCAGTTTACAGACGAAATTAGCTCCCCAGCACCCCGTGAATATGACCGGATGTGAAATTCCGCTTCACACTGCCTAGGGATGACCTCCAAATAATTCTCACCACCTCTAGTAACTTCCCCGTATCACTCACATATCTCACGCGCCCGCAAGATATGCAAGAGTTCGGTACGGCAACCATTTTACAAACGAAATTAGCTCCCCAGCACCCCGTGAATATGACCCGATGTGAAATTCCACTTCACATTGCCTAGGGATGACCTCCAAATACTTCTCACCACCTCTAGTAACTTCCCCGTGTCACTCACATATCTCACGCGCCTGCAAGATATGCAAGTTCGGTACAACATCCATTTTGCAGACGAAATTAGCTCCCCAGCACCCCGTGAATATGACCTGATGTGAAATTCCGCTTCACACTGCCTAGGGATGACCTCCAAATACTTCTCACAACCTCTAGTAACTTCCCCGTGTCACTCACATTCTCACGCGCCCGCAAGATAAGAAGATATGCAATTTCTGTACAGCGGCCATTTTACAGACGAAATTAGCTCCCCAGCACCCCGTGAATATGACCCGATGTGAAATTCCGCTTCACACTGCCTAGGGATGACCTCCAAATACTTCTCACAACCTCGAATAACTTCCCCGTATCACTCACATATCTCACGCGCCCGCAAGATATGCAAGTTCGGTACAGCGGCCATTTTACAGACGAAATTAGCTCCCCAGCACCCCGTGAATATGACCCGATGTGAAATTCCGCTTCACACTGCCTAGGGATGACCTCCAAATACTTCTCACCACCTCTAATATCTTCCCCGTATCATTTGCATATGTCACGCGCCTGCAAGCGTGTGCAATTTCTGTACCGCAACCCTTCTGCGACCCGTTAGCAGCCTGGTGGCCACTGCGATGATCAAAAATGTGAAACATTGCCTCTAAATGATTTCTTTTAACAACTAAGAACTTCTTGAAACTTCTTACGACTTCTAAATGCCATTTTCATCGATTATGCGATTCGGGCCCACCTAGCCGTGCCACATGCCACCAATGACAGGCATTTATATGACCAGATGACGAGAGTGTCTGACAGAAATGACTGACAGAAATGCCTGACCCGAAAGTGAGTTTTGGTGGGAAAACCAGCAGTCAGAGAAATTGGAGGGAAAGCTGGTAGACCTCCAATATTGCCTAGTCAGCACAGTTATAATTATTCAGAGTGATATGGAGTGGCCTGGAATGATTGATGATATAACTGGGCTAGTCGGCAGATTCTATGATGTGACAGATCGAGTTCTCATGAAGTATGATGGGACCTGACAGGAGTCGACATCGAGTTATGTTCGAAAGTTCGAGATCTGAAACCATGGCATAAGGCAGCCGAGCAGGCTGAATGAATCAGTTTTGAATTTGTTACTGTGAACAGCCACACCTGGCTGTTGTAACTTCGACATTAAAGAAAGATCCGATTCACATATATATATATATATCATGCTTACAACAATATATATATCTCTTTGTAGGACTGAACTAGGTTCCCTGCATTGTGTAAGTAGACTGAGAGGCTCTTAGAGAGCACCCCCGAACAAAACAAGTTATGAGCGCGTGCCTTATAATATCAGCTATCGATACATACTCCATGCATGCATTGGCTAGGGGATCGAAAGTCGTGATATGATATAAATTGTAAACGTGTACTGTACAGCTGAAGAGGCACCGAAAGCAATGATGATATAGTCGATATTCGTGACAATAATTTATATGCAATGCATCGTCATCTAGGTATTTTCGATACAACTTGAATTTCACCAATTCCAATCCTTTCAACGTTGACACACACATATGAAGCGTCGTAGAGCGGGGTTTGATACAGTCATCACCAGTAATTAAATGGGAGATTTGCTGAAAAGAATTTGCGGTCGCGACGCGATAGATTTGACATGGTACCCGCATCACCGTAGATTTGATAAAACTCTTACCATACACCGTAGACTTGAATAATCGTCAAACTCTTGAATAATCTACTTACTTTAGGTATATCAAATAGTCTGCTATATGTGTACCATAAATATGTACGGTTACTTTAAGTTTACGATATGGAGTATGTGCCGGTAAGTCGTACGTAGCGGGCTGATTGAATTGACAATTACACAAAATTTTTTGCAAATGTTGGTCTACAATGCAATTTGACGATAGTTTTCCCCTTAAGTTTTTTTATGTATGTCATGAAGGCAGCGATAATAGCCGGAGTAAATAATATGACGTTTTCATCTGAGAACAAATCGCGCGTGCAACCGTTATCACAGTTTTTTTTAGCATTGCGACTTTTCATTATTCTTTCCAAAATTCACACTCAATATTATTATCATTCATTAAGGTACCAATAATTTTGAAGAATAACCCCAATATTCACGGGTACCCCTTAATGGTCCTCACTATCTCTGATAGCTCTACTGCTAACGGTTCACCGACAATATTCTCTAAAGCATCGTCCAGGGATCTGCGGGCATTTCATAGCTTTCTATTACTACTGTCATAGAGCAAACGTTCCAGCGAATGTAAGATCGCATACGATAGTATAACATATTCAAAATAACAAGTTTAAAGTGATTAATGGGAAATTACCAGTGGCAATCAAACAGCACAAAACTTCAATTATCATTCTCAAACTTTCAAGGTGGCAGATGTTTTCTTTCATTACTGCAGCTGGGTTTGTACATCGAGAAACAACTGGAAACGAATTCTGCAGATCTCAAGGAATAAAATACCCCAAGAGGCAACACTGTCCAACTTCGAACAACACAGCCAATACTTCGTTATGATCGGTATTCAACGAGTCAACAGGTATCAGTTGGAATATTCAGTTTCTTGTTTCTTGCCAACCGATCTCGCTTTGACTCTTACCGTGCGAACAGTGATTTCAACGACTCATATGTAGTCCAGCTGATGGCGGCTGCAGGTGCATGAAACATCACTCGAGGAACTACCCCTTTAAAAAGCGCTGAAGGCCCCTCCGTTTTGGCAATAACCTTCATGGCCTGAAATTCACAATTAAACAACCACCTCAGAAAGTACACTCGAGAACCCAAAGTTTCGATAATTGTCGGTGATCGGTTCGAAATCTTCCAAGACACTTGACACGAATCTTTACTGGAGGGCTTTCGAACTACCTCAGATTCCCCAAAGCTCTTCGAGCGGTTTTAGCAGTTCCAAGAGGATAGGTGGACGGAATCTTGGGGCATAGGGCAAAGCAACCGGATAGGTTTGCATCTCTCAGAGACGCTTTCCATCCACACAAGACACGGAAAGTCCCGACAAAATAAGAACTCAAGTTCGTTCGCAAGAAGCCTTCACAGCACACTACCTTGAATATAGCAAATGTGGAGCCCGTATGTTGTGGTCGGCAAGGCGCCAGGGTTTGCAAGCGAGTCTTCAACACATCCATAGGGGTTGTCAAACCCCCGGCAAAAGCCCCCGCGGATCCTCCAGCCACGACGTGGGTGATCAATTGTTCTTCAGCCTGAACACGAAGCAGGCACCATGAGCAGACCCAAAAAAAACACGCATAAGTAACGACAGAGCCGGTGTTGGTCCATACAAAGCTGAGGCGCTGCAAACAGCACACGAGGGAAGGCGGGAGAGCAGTTGCAAGCCTCGAAGTCCAGCGATAAAGATGACACAAAAGCAGGCAAGCCTACACACAGACGTAAGGTGCTTTCACGCTTCCCAATTATTTTCCTAGGGAGGCCATATTCAGTATTCTCGGAACTCTTCAGCGCAACGTGTACGCTGATCAGGGAGAGGAGGGAGTATTGACGTGGACTCATTGGACGCAAACTTTCACCCAGGATAAGCTAGGAGTAAGATCCAATCAGGTGACGAAAACTCTAAACACCTAAGGTGGCACGTCCCCTTCAAGGCTTACCTCCTCCTCAGTCGCTCCAAAAGCTTGTTTCGCATATTCGTAGCTCCCGAATTGTATGGTAGCGTAGGGCACGTTCATGACGAGGGTGGTGGGGTATGATCGGAAAAAGGCGGCGATGCCTTCCTCTTTGAACACCTGCGTGCGCCGAGAAAAGGCAGATTCCTTAGCTTGCGCCAGAGGGCTTCAAGCAGAAATGGAGAGCGCAAATACCAAGAGGGACTCACCCTTTTAATGCAATTAGTCGTATTCAGATATGGGCTATGAGGTAGCTGCAGTCGCTGCTTGACGACATCCATCGGGACCGCAATCTGGCGAAAAAGCACGGTAAAAGTAAAAGAGTAGTACAAGCACCCGAGAACCTTTTAAGAGCAACGAACCCTGTGCAGGACACACTATGCCCTTGCTGAATGTTGCCGATTGACCAACCCAAGAGACCCACCGTGTGCCCCAGGTAGGCACTCCCCCGGCCCCATGTGGAGGCACAGCCCTAGAATCTTTCTAGATAACTATGCGAAGCAGGAAAGCTTTCAGCCGGTGGAAGGTTTGTACGCGAATAAAATGAAAGTTGTCGGAAAATACAGAGGACAAGCACTAGCTGAAAGGAAGCGCCAGGAAAGCGCAATAACAGTCTTTCGTTCAAACGAACGTAAATTTGTACCAAACCTGAGTGAAGGACAGTGACAGTAGTGTAAAGCTAAGGTCGGGAAAATACCGCGTCGCTAACTATCGTGGCGAAGGCCCCGGCGGCGCCTCCGACCATGGGATCCACTCGAGATGAGTTTGTGCCCAAAAATTGTTTCCCAGCTTCGTATGCAGCATAGTATACGGCATGTGCAGGCCCTGCCCAAACGAAAGAGGGCATAGTGTGGTATCAAGTCATGCTGTTTTCGGCAAGCGACTTGCACGAGGTCCTCGTAAGAACTGAAGTGAGAGGATAGGAAGCGTAAGACGAGGCGACGCAGCTAGGCGGTTTCCATGCTTACGTACTAAACTGCAGGAAATGTAAAAAAGACAAGGAAAAACTTCCAGTACGAGGACAGAGCGATCTTTGGCACTCAAACTGTCTCGCTTTGTGCGGTATCGTTCCAGAGACACTGCCGTAAAGCAAATGACAGCCTGAGAGGTAGACCATACTAAGGCGACATACCTGCACCGACAGCCATAGCGGTGACGCCACGGTACATCCCGACAATGCCTTCGTCCTTTAATATCGTGCGGACCGTCCCTGAAACGGTCGTATACCTGGCAGCAACGCATTCTCAGACTTATGAGAAAGTTACAACCTGCTATACGACTTGCTGCGACAGCAATACAAACTTCGTGTACGTCATGTGGCAGCAGTGCTACCTTTCAGCACAGCAGCCTGCGGCAGTCACTACCGAGGGACAGGCTTGCATCCGAGTCTTCACTGTGTCCACTGGAAACATGATGGTGTGTTCCGCCATTCCCGCAGCAGCTCCCGCTACCAAATACCTCGAGAAAGCCATCCCGTCGTGATAATTCTCATTGTTGGCAGTTGGAAGAGTGGTCGGGTTAAGATTGGGGAGCACGCTATTTATGGGGTTCATGCTATTCATATCAGTGGTTTTGCGCGGGCAGTCAGCTCTTTGATTGCAGGAAGGAGAACGCGAGCCAAGGTCTTCCACGTCTGGAAGGTGAGTGGCGTCGGCTTGGCACTTGGAACAATGCGCTGTATCAGTGGAAGATTCTGGAAGACCTCTCAAATGCTCTGAAAACAGTGAGGAAGACCCTGCAATGCTGTCACTCGAAGATCTTGAAGTTACAAAAGCGCACTCTCCATCTTTGCCAGTCATGAGCAGATGCTGTTATAAAGCAAGTTTTACACAATTATGCGCTACTGATACTGAATTGTAAATAGATCGTCGAATTCCTTAGAGATTGTAGGATATGTATGTATGCTACAAGCCGAGAAGGCGAGATCTGCGCAGATGGGTTGCTTAAAAATTGCCCCGGAAAGATACCAAACTGTGCTCCTTCAGTTCAGTTTCAGCTGAGACCTTCAGCCGCAAACCCTTCCGTCCGCTCGCCGTTCGCGCGCTTCGTGGCATGCATCTTGCATGGCAGGTGACGCTGACGAGCTCGAGGTGAGGATGAGGGATGAGGACATGACACATGAGGTCATAATTTTAAATCTAATGGTCGATTCTCGATCGACGATCACTCTTTGTCTCAAATCTATGGCTGTCTTCTGTCAGACCCTGACGTATCGGATGTTGTCGGTTGCTGTGGTATCACAAACAGAAACACGAAACAGGAAAGGATCGAGGATGGGGAACAAAATATCCCATTACCTCGTTTCATTAGATTAAGATTTAGGCCTGTGCTACACCGGATTTTGGTACACTGTCGAGAAGCAAATAAGATTCGTTTCGCCGGGTCATACAGTCTCCATATGACCCGGCGATCATTTTCAGACGAGTTATTAAATCTATAAATCACAGTCCGCGCGATCAGATTAAAATCGACATTCACCTGATCGAACGTGCGAAACGACTTAAAAAGGAATATTTCGGGCAAGCGCGCGTCGGTCCGACGTGGACAACATCATAAAAACGTGCTCGTGTGTACAGATCGCGTCCGCGTCGTTTGAAAAATATAAATGCAGATTTTCCACGTCGAAAACTAGACGACCCGATCTTGAACAGTGTCTGTGATTGGAAAATGCAGCATATTCTAGTCCAGCGATACACGATCTTCGCACCCCA
The DNA here is from genome assembly GCA_001247695.2 of Cymbomonas tetramitiformis. Taxonomy (NCBI): domain Eukaryota; kingdom Viridiplantae; phylum Chlorophyta; class Pyramimonadophyceae; order Pyramimonadales; family Pyramimonadaceae; genus Cymbomonas; species Cymbomonas tetramitiformis. Next base: position 7,673 of record LGRX02030909.1, on the reverse strand, counting down.
GCTAGCCGGTGGTCTCTCTGAACCGTTCCCGTTTTTTTGATCTGATGATCCAGGATTTGTCGCAGGCGACATTTGGGTGACATTTGGTGCAAATGTTGTCAACATCAACATCGGAGCTTTCTGAATTTGCTCCACAGCATGGATCCTCTGGCAGTGCAGACGCCGATTGTGTTTCGGTGAACAGTGGTATCACGGGTAGACCGATTTACCCCCCCACTATAAAGTGGGGGGGCCTGTCTCCTGCTGTCCTCCTTCGGAGAGCCGTGTCACACGTAGCATGCGTCTCGGTAGCTCGGAACACAGATGCATAAAACCCCTAAAGTATTTTATGTTATCATCTTAGTATTCCGAAAGCGAGTGTTCACTGACTGCACGTTCTGTGATAGATATATATCTGACTATATATATATATATCCCCCACCAGCCAGAGAATCTCACTTCTCATCAGGTTATGGGTTGACCACTTCAGTGGTGGCATTGTTTCTTTTGGGATTCTAATTTCCGTCTCGTCGAACGTACCGACTACCGCAAGTCTCGTCGAACTTCACCGACTACCGCTACTGCATCACCGATTTTACCCTTACCGATTACCGACACCGAGAGTCTCGTCGAACTACACCGACTACCGCCCCGACATGATTACCGAGATGTCGCTTTACCACTCCGGCATCAACGACCGAAATGCCGCTTTACCGCAACCTTTGTGACTTTCTGGCCAGCAGCGCTTCTCCTGCAGCAAAGCTGGCTTACCGTACGACTATTTTGACCTTGCTGAAATCTGTATAGGCAGCCCTGACTGGGAGTCCCGGTGCAGGCCCCTATGACAGATTCCTAGGACCAACACTGGACTACTGACTGATCTGTAGGTTCGTACTGTGACACACGCTGTGTCACAGGTAGGCTAGACACCGAGACCGTCCGAGACCGTTCCGGGTATATCTAGCTTAGGGTTTATTTATCTATACAGTTTATCCACACGAGTACGGGACTTTCTGATATCTAGTGTACTTGGATATTCCGGTAGGTCGTGGCCCCATCCACGTTTTCATTCCACTTGCTATCTTGGCCATGATTGGCTAAGCAGCCGCTTGAAGAGGTGGTGCGCACTTGCGCGTTTGGGTGCGACTAGGATTTGGACATGATTTTACGGTAGACGTCTTTTGCGGCTGCGAGTCATGGGCACCGCGCGTTGCTATTGCTCGGTTGTGGCAATGTTCATTTGCGTTGTTCTGCCTGCACTGATCCCGCTGGTTTACGTATTTTGGGCTGGTGCTCCGGACGCCTTCGACCACATCGACATTTGCAAGTGCCCCACGCTCTTTTCGCCGCTCCGCACGTTCTGCCGTTACGTCTTCGCTCCATTTCCGCCACAACACCCGAGCGTGCTGCCGCGCATCATCTTTTCTCTGGCTTTCAGAAGTATGGCTACATCTACACGAGCTCGTAAACGCCTATTGAAGGACTCCGACTTGGACGCCTCTATACGGCTTATAGATGCGGTTCGGGACACCCCAACCGCTAGCACCCCGCCTGTGGTGCCCCCTAATCCTTCCAGCAACTCCGACGCCGCTGTCGCGTTGCGGAAGCATCTCGTTGACCAACACGCTGCGGTCGACGTGGTCTACAAGGGGAGACTACATCGGGCTTGGGCCAAGGGTATCCGCGAGGATATCCTTGGTTCCAAGAAACATCATTATCGTGGTACCGACGACACCGACCGCCTCTCCGAGTTGGTGGTGCAGCTTCGGACCGAGTTTGAGTCCGCTGGGCTGGACTTGACCCCCTTTGACCTCGACGACCCCACCTCTTTGGTTATCGAGAAGGTTAATGGGCTACTCTATGACGTCTTGGCCCTCGTCGTGGAGCGCAACTCTGTGGCCGACACCTGGCTTCGGGGTACGGACTCTTCGGCTGACCGAGATGGACGTCGTGCCCTCATCGACATCATCAAGGGGAGCGTGCCGACAGTCCTTCGCGAGAGCCACCAGCAGGAGCATGCGGCGCTTCGTTATCCCGCAGGCGTTGACCCGCAGCCGATCTTGGCTCGTGAGCAACGTCTGGTGCGGGATAACCGCGCTCCTGACTGGCAGCCCACCGACGAGACCCGTAAGTTGTCCCTCTACAACCGCCTCGACCCCGTGTTCTACGCGGCGGTGAAGGTGCGGTACCCGCTTGCGGGTGACCTTAGCGGGGTCACTCTCCGCTCGCTCCAGGCGCTCGTCGTGGCCATCTTTCAGGCCTGGGCGCAGTCGGATGATGGGGCGGCAGTGCGTGAGAAGCAGACACTGGGGGCGGGCGGTAAGCCCTCCGCCCTTATCACGTCTTCTGAGTACGCGGTCCTTCTCGACGAAATCGCCGCCTTGAAGGCGCTTGTGCAGGGCAATCGTGCGGGCGCGGCTCAGCGACAGCAGCAGCCGCAGCCGCGCGGTAAGCAACATCCGCGAGGCCATCGAGTGGGTGTGCACCCGGCACCGTCTGTGGGGTTCGACAGGGACAGTGTCGCGAACTTATGCACGAAGCGTCCACACAAAGCACAACCCTCTAGCCCTACTACTAGACAGTCTTACTTATTGTCAGTGCCTATACAACACTAGCTCGACTTTGCATATGTTTCCTTATATGACTGCACAGTTATCTTGCTACTGTAACTATACAAAATCTCAAAATTTTTGATATCTCTTTATCTCTTCTCACAACTTGTGCAAGCTCTTTTTCTCAACATGAAAAAGACTGTTAATTACAGTTCTGACGCAGTCGCACGAGGACAAGTCCACAAATGTATATCTTTACAAGCATAAGAATACTGTATCTCACTAATTATCTCATAACACTGCTGTTTTCGCGGTCTTAAGCGAGTCCTGGCTATTCTCGGAATCACTGTTACGAAGGCAAAACAAAAATGAGCGTCTGGCTCACCCCACTCCGCCGCCCTACTTATTCTCGCTATCTCCAAACAAGTGTAACACCCATCCGTATTTCCGTATCTCGTCACTGTCATAACTCCTCGCGCGTATCGTACTGCGCGTGTCATACGTTCGTCACAGAGACTGCTACAGCAAGTGTCACAACCCGGCTGAGGTACACGATAAGCCGTGGTTTGTGACAGCTGTCGCGAACTTATGCACGAAGCGTCCACACAAAGCACAACCCTCTAGCCCTACTACTAGACAGTCTTACTTATTGTCAGTGCCTATACAACACTAGCTCGACTTTGCATATGTTTCCTTATATGACTGCACAGTTATCTTGCTACTGTAACTATACAAAATCTCAAAATTTTTGATATCTCTTTATCTCTTCTCACAACTTGTGCAAGCTCTTTTTCTCAACATCCCCCATCTGTAGCTGCCACTGGTAGCACAGACATTAGATAAGAGCTTGCTCAGCATCTTCTGTCGTAACGCCATCCATTGCGAACTTGCCCATGCTGAAGGTAAACATACCCACTCCAGAAGCCTCTCCTCCTCTCAACATCCTGGCTCTTGTCAAAGGGTTGCGAAACACCATGACCCACATGCATCTTCTGCCAATAGGTCCATGCTCTAAATGTCCAATCACATGTAAACGTCCAGCGTGACACAGCTTACGAAAGTATTGTGCCCTGCTTTCTGTCATATCTGTCATGTAGTGCGATGGCACATGAATACAAGCCACCACTCGGCTGGCCAGTACTGCCAATGGCAACGCAATATCCAGCACTGCGAACCAGGGTGAAGTTACCACTGCGTCACACACCCCATACTTCTCCTTCCAGGCTCGATAATTGCCCGGTTGTAAAGCATTAAGGGCTTCGTGCCACTTCAACTGCGGATTCCAATCATTGTTCATAACCTTCAGGTGAGGCCATTCCAGTGACATAACCTTGCCAATGACACCTGTGCCAGCCCAAGGATCCCATACCTGTGTGATCTTCTCCCAAGTCACCTCGTGCGCCAAACGTCTGACCTCCTGAGGAACTGTCATCACCAACTCTAAGCCCCAATCCAGTTGACTGGCAATCTTCACCTGAGCTCTGCTCAGTTGTGTGACATCTCCTCTCTTCTGCACTTCCTCGGGGCTCATGGCCTGCACCGTGGACGTCTTGCGGAGACTTCTCGCGCGAGCGTGCTGCTCTGCACACTTCCTGCTCAAGATGGTGCGATGGCCCTCATGCCAGAATCCTGGCATCACTTCTGTGATCACTCTGCTGAGCTCCCCCTGGTTTCCCCAGGCCACTCTGTCAGGAAGATCACCCATGCTCCCTTCTTTTCTGAGCATCTGCCGCGAGGTCAGCGCCTGCCATGGGTCTTCACGTCCCGGCCTCACTGCACGATGCGGACCCACGTCTGCAGGCAACAATACCACATCTGATCCCAGCTTCTCTCTCAACCGCAGCTCCATGGCCGCCATCTTGTCAACGATTGACGCGCTCACCTCGGCGGCAGCTGCCACCACAGTCCCACCTAAGCACTTGGGACATTGCCAGTCCCCTTCAGGTACTCCATCCAGCGCCGGATTCAGACACCACGTGTGATAACCACGGTTACAGGTGTCACACAGCAACATGGCTGCCTCCCCATCTGTCCGCATACACACCTCACACGCGAGATGCTTGCTGGGAATGGCTGCACTGCAGTCATACTGGTCTTTCACTTGTAAGTGACATGGCGCAATACTTTGCACTGTGCTCTTCTCCCGCAGCTTCGTGCTGTCCTCCAACACTACCACTCCATCTCTTTGCACCTTGACTATCTTCAGGATGGCTGACTTGGTGGCCACCTCCATGCCAGAGCGCGGTTGTTGTCGTATATATACGAAATCGCCTGCCTTGAACTGGTGCGGCTTCGGCTCGTAACTGCCACTCCTCCTGTGCTCGTACCGTAAAGTGTCGCGGTGCTGAGCGATCTCCAGGTTGCACCCCGCATGTACCATGAGCCTCTTCACGATGGCGGCTCGCTGTAACAGATCATCAGCCAGTGTCTTCTCCTCCTGCTTCCCAAAGTCCAACTCGGGTCGAGCACGAAGATCCGGTGGCACCGTGGCTTCCTGAGCGAACAGCAAGGTGAATGGCGCCACTCCAGTGGGCTGCTGCCTAGCTGCGTTGTAGCTGAGTACGAGTGACCAGAGCATCTCATCCCACTCGAAGTCCAGGCCCTTGTCGAGGGCCATCTTCTTGAAGCAAAACTTGAGGGTGCGTACCACCCGTTCAGTTAAGCCATTGCTCTCTGGGGAACTCGGTGAAGTCACTCTCCGGTCAATGAGACACTGCTCGCATAGAGCAGAGAACTCACCTTCAAACTCTGTGCCCCCATCCACCAAACATTCTGCAGGCGCCCCAAACACGGATAGGACATGATAGCGAAATGCGTTGGCGATGGTGGCGGCCTCCTTGTCGGGGATCGGAACGCACACGACGAATCGCGTGTAGTGCTCAATCATGACCAAGACGCGTTGGTTCCCAGCCTTCGTGATGCGTTTCGTGGGCCACGCTAAATCCAGGGACCAGCGATACATGAAGGACTTGATCTCCAGCGGCGTGAGATTCGCCTCCTCCCGTGCATAGTGCGTCTTCACCCTCTGGCAAGTCTGGCACTGAGTGACCACTGCTTGCACATCCTGTTTCATGCCTGCCCAGTAATGGCGTTGCCACAACAGGTTCAATGTCCGCCTGATGCCCCAATGGCCAGTCCTCTCATGGTACTCACGCACCAACTGAATCCTGTCACAGGGCTTGGGCACCAGCAGCTCCTTACCACTGACGGTGACCATGTATAACTCGCCCATGAGCTCGTCCCAACGGTGACGCGCTGCCCTCTTCCTTACCCTGTGATATTCCTCCTTGGGCACCTCCACTCTTCCCCCTGTCTTGATCCACGCGAGGCATAGCTCGTCCTCGTGTATATCGGGGTATCTTTCTCGGAATGACTCCTGGTTGGTTACGCTGGCCAGCATGGCAACCATTCTCGTAGTGTCGGGCAGCTTAGGCAGCCTCATCTCTTTCTCCTTTGTCACTGGTGCCCATTCTGGGGCTGAGCTCGTCTCTGCTGGCTTACCACCAGGTCTTGAAAAGGCCTGCCGGTGACGTGCCTCGTAGCCCGCGAGCTTCATGGAGGCCATCTTCCACTGCCTGCGGCGTGGAACTGCGTCGGCGGTGCCTAGCCCCTGCGTACCTTTCTGTCCTTGGCTGCACATGCGTTGCAGTCGCTCTTCCCAGTCCTGATGGCTGCGGCGTCGCGCGACTTGCTGGGTGTAGCCGCTGGAACTGGTGATCCACTCTGCTAGTTGGGCTCGCACCGGCTCAGCCGTGCCCTCGGAGGTGGCAGCCACCTTGGTGGCTTTCGCGATGGGGATGGCAACTAGCGTGCCATGTTCCTCCTCCTCACTCTCCTCACTCTTCGGCAGTTTGGTCGTGCTGACCTCGGCAATCGCATATAATAGCTCCATTGCTCTTCGGTCCATAGCAAGGCCAAGCACTCCTGCCAATTCTTCGTCTTTCATGCCATGTGCCGCGCGCAGCTCACCTGCGCTGTACCCCATGGCAACTGCCTTCTCGTCCAGGCTAACCTCTCTGGTCTCCCCCACTTCATCATCATCTCCCTTCCTCACCACTGTGCCTGCGCGAGGCGCGCGAAAAGCACGAGAGTTTTGCGTCGCCAAGATGGTTGGCAATACTCTCATGGGCTCCCCTACAACGTTGGCGGTGTAGTGAGGCTTCCTGTCTCCTGTGACGACCCTGCGCGGCTTCCAGCCTCGCTGCAGAATATCGCGCACGTATCTGTCTGGTGGTCTGTCCACCCGCTCCATCACCAGATTGAACTGCTGATTCTGGAACAGATTGCTCCAATATGCTCGTAGACGATGCGCGTATGATCCCGCGCGCGCCGCGTCAAAGGACACCGGCTGGCCCACCACGCTGTTGATGATGGGGAACACCTCCTTCCTGATCTTCGAGTTCTCCCTGTGTGACAGCGGAGAAACGTTTTCCTGCACATATGCTGGCGGTCTCTGAGGCTGCAGCTGTTGCAGCGTGGAGAGGACTCGCACTGCCTGGTAGAACAGTCTGCTGTGCCTGCCCTCCAGACCAGCCAGCTTGCCAGCTGGTGACAGGTCCTGGCATGGATATCCACACACCATGACCCACTGCTCTCCACTCAATGCCCCTGCATGTACAAGGTCAATGAGGCTGGTGTCTTCGATGTTGCTGGGCAGTTGCTCCAAGTGGGCTGCCTCGGCAAGGAACAAGTCAGGATGACGGCGACTGAGCGCCATGCACCTGGCCCTGGCTACCGTCTGGCTGGACTTCGAGATGTCCTGGTAGAGGTACTTGTTAACCTTAACTCCGCAGCGCAAGAGCATCTCTAGTCCAGCACACAGGCCCCCACACGGCTCATAGCAGACCACGCCCTCTTTTCTGGCTTCCCGGAAGAAGCTCTTGTCAATCACTCTCGTGTCGATCTTCTTCGGCACTTTGAGCTTACCACCCTCCATGGTCTCGTCGCCGTATATCGCCGGTGAGCCTCCGGAATGCATACCCCTGATCGACCGGACCTGGCTGAGGGCATCCCAGGCGACTCGAGTCAACCTGCCTGAGCACCTGGCCACTTCCGGGTGGTCAGTGTCAAACATGACCCCCTTGTTACACTCCAGCTCTTCTCGGTAGTGCACGTCAAACAGTCGATGGACTGCACTAGTCC
>LGRX02030908.1:0-47145 GCA_001247695.2 Cymbomonas tetramitiformis | reverse complement strand
TAAAGCCGTAAAAACGTCACTCTGAAATACGATACGAACGGTAGCGCTATATCTATCCGTAACGTAAACCTCGGAAGATACCTTGAAACGTCACTCTGAAATACGATACGCAATTCATGGGGGCTACATCCTAAGAACTATAAGGCTAAATGCCTAAGGTGAGGGTTTAAAGTGGACTCAGTTCCCCCCAATATCCTAAAAACACCTTGAGGGACGCCTCATCGGTGTAAGAAGACTGGTACCAGCTCAACAACAAAGACATCAAAGACATATACAAAGGTATGCACCCTGTATTGTGAGGTCACGACTCTTCTAAGAGGGGAGATATGTCAAGGAAATGACCGATGACATATGTGTCATACCTGTCATACATGTCATACATGTCATACCATGTCATGTCATGTCATGTCATATGTTATAATGACATACAGTCGTCGAGTATTGTCAGTACGGTCGACTATGACATGTACAATCATAATATCTGTCATCCACTCACCATGACAGAGTGACATCTGTCATCGAGAGGCCGAGTACGGCATCTCGATGGCGAAGCAAGACAAGTTCTTGAAGAACAAACTATTCTGAGAGGACGCGTCTTCGTTTCAAGCATGAACTGAACAACATGCGAGTATCAACAGGCTAATTCGACCAGCCGATACTGTTAGTTCACCCAATGCCCTCGGGTTCACAACCCGATGGTGGTAACGCTTATGAAGTGTGAGCGGGCATCGGTAAATGAGGAGCATTGCGCTCAAGCAGATACTTCTGACACCAGAGACTGCACTCATACCCCACCAAATATCATTGCGTGTTGCTACAGTTCAATAGCGACCGCATAGTCTGAAAGGTCGTATATCAACCTTGACACAAATCATAAGGAGCAGAGGTATCACAATGCAGATCTGCAGACGTGTGAAGTCCGATCTGGGGCAGCGATCCAATGTACCTTAGATCCAAGGGTGAGTATGGGGTTGTCACGGATCGAAAGATGACAGACGCCCGCAGTCGCGATGTTGGTACGTCGTCGTCGATGTCACACGCATAGTCGATCATCGATCTGTAACAGTCCGATCTGTACGAGTACCACTGAAATGCGCGAGAGGATCATCATCCTCCGCTAGCTCAGTTGGTTAGAGCGTCGCACTAGAGAAGCGAACGTCACGGGTTCAAATCCCGTCGTGGAGCATTTTCGCCCCATGACGATATATGATTTGACCCGGCTCGTACAGTGAAAAGCCCCGCACCGATTTCAAACCCTAACATTGGTATCGAAGCGACGGTTCGGAAACCGCCTCAGATGTAACGGCATAAGGCACACGATGTGACCCACGCTAAGATCGCGTATGCTCGGGCACGGTGATGTGACCTGCGCTACGATCGCGTATGCATGGGCACGATGTGACCCGCGCTGATGACGTGGACACATTCCACACAACCCCCGGTACGAGCGGACAAGGTTGACTGCCACGTCATCACATCTGAGGTCGGACCTCTGAAAAGTAACTCGACACGAATGTCGTGAGGTCACGACACTTTAAAGAGGGGAGATATGTCACGGATCGAAAGATGACAGACGCCCGCAGTCGCGATGTTGGTACGTTGTCGTCGATGTCACACGCATAGTCGATCATCGATCTGTAACAGTCCGATCTGTACGAGTACCACTGAAATGCGCGAGAGGATCATCATCCTCCGCGTAGCTCAGTTGGTTAGAGCGTCGCACTAGAGAAGCGAACGTCACGGGTTCAAATCCCGTCGTGGAGCACTTTCGCCCCATGACGATATATATGATTTGACCCGGCTCGTACAGTGAAATCCCCGCACCGATTTCAAACCCTAACAGGGGTGCTTTGACCAACGTGTAAGATAAAGATTCCAAGGGGGGGCTGAGGTGCTAGAAACTACCAATAAGATACTCTTGTCCCCAGAGTTTCTCCGAGCGCGGCTGCGGGTCCGGGACCGAGGGCGGTCGACGTTACAGTTGATCGAAGAGGCTCGGATCTTATGGACCCCACAGAGTTACAAACCCTAAATGTATATTTTCGTCCATAAGCTCTGGGGACAAGAGTAACCAATTAGATATATTACCCCCCAATTCATGAAGGATACAATCGTGCCGCCCATAGCCGCGCGCCCCCAACAGTCGCGCCGCCCATAGCCGCGCGATGCCCCGACAGAGAGCGCACCGCAACGGCAGATTGGGGGAAAAGTTGTATCCTTCGTGTTTCACTCTTCGCCGCCTACGTGGCACCGTGGGGAGTCAGTACTCTGTACCGCACCAGGATCGCCATCAAAAGCCAGAGTAGCTCAATGGCAGAGCGCTCGTCCGGTATGCGAGAGGTCACGGGCTCGATCCCGGCCTGGCTCACCTTTTTCGGGCTTCTGGTCTAGCGGTACAGTTTCTGTTTCCTCATGAGGTTATGGGCCCACCACGCTTCCACTGCGCAGGTGTGACGCCGGCAGCTGGTTGTGGTTGTGCCACGTAGACACTTCAGAGTGAGGTTGTGTCATGAAGGATACAATCGTGCCGCCCATAGCCGCACGCCCCCAACAGTCGCGCCGCCCATAGCCGCGCGATGCCCCACAGAGAGCGCACCGCAACGGCAGATTGGGGGAAAAGTTGTATCCTTCGTGTTTCACTCTTCGCCGCCTACGTGGCACCGTGGGGAGTCAGTACTCTGTACCGCACCAGGATCGCCATCAAAAGCCAGAGTAGCTCAATGGCAGAGCGCTCGTCCGGTACTGTATGCGAGAGGTCACGGGCTCGATCCCGGCCTGGCTCACCTTTTTCGGGCTTCTGGTCTAGCGGTACAGTTTCTGTTTCCTCATGACCAATCCCGGCGTGTGAGAAGCCATAAGCCCAAAATACCATGGGGTAAGGAAAATAAAACAGTACCTTAACCAGGGGGGGGGGTGTGGTGTTGCGGGGGTGTGTATCAAGTATGTAATTTGCTTTTTAAATATGCTCTGGTTCTAAAACATTATAAAGAAAAGTGCAGAGGTGCGTGTGTCCCACGCATTTCCCTTCCTGCTTGCTGCCATTACTGTCGTGTGTTGGGCGGCATCGTCGAGGCGGAAACTTCCAGAGATTTTGTGGAACCTTGTTTACTCAAAGCAAGGATGAGCTTTAATAACACATACAGTGACCTGGAGAGTGGATATGGGGAAGAGTCGCAAGGAAAGTGGTCGATATTGCAGGAGAGATATGACCCGGAGGCTGATGTCCGCCGGGGCTTTATTAAGAAGGTGTACGGTATCCTATCCTTCCAGCTGATGATCACCACTGGGGTGTGCGCCACCTTCATGAAAGTTGAGGATGTGCGGGACTTTGTCATCCGAACGCCCGCCCTGATGTGGGTCGGATTCGCCCTCTCTCTGGTGTTCCTGTTCGCGTTGTTAGCGTATCGAAAGAGTCACCCAACGAACATGGTGCTTCTGACGATATGGACGTTCATACAGTCATATACCGTCGGGGTGATCTGCGCTGTGTACTCAAGCGAGGGTAAGGATATGCTCGTGCTGCAAGCACTAGGATTAACGCTCGGTATTTTCCTCGGTCTTACGGCTTTCACTTTCCAGTCCAAGATCAACTTCAGCTTCATGGGAGCGGGTCTCATGCTGAGTCTTTGGACCCTCATCCTGTGGAGCCTTATGTCGTGGATCATGGGCTGGCAGACGGGTTTTCTCTTCTCCCTCTTCGGTGCGATGATATTTTCTGGCTTTATAATTTACGATACTTGGCGGTTAAGTAAGCAATATTCCATCGACGAATACATCCAGGCATCAATCGAACTTTACTTGGATGTAAGTGCACCGCGCCCTTGTCGCGTTTCCCGAACTGACGGCCTGCGTCATTTTCGAATGAATTAGCTGCGCCTTGCGAGCCCGATAAACGTCGTGGGAGAGTAGCCGCCAGAGGCACTAGTACCGTTTCCTTCTGTGTTGTTCGGCCGACTTTCTTCTATAAAGCCCGAACGCTACGACGTTTCACAGTCTTTCAGCTTCACGTCAGCAAGAGCTGTCAATCCATTTCTCACAGGTTTTGGGTGGCTTTTGACAGGTCATCAACTTGTTCATCTACATATTGCGTTTACTCGATAGGAATTAGAAACAAGCATCTCGCTCTGGAAACGACGATTGCAGAGCTACTCGGGACGCCGCGCGGACAAACTAGCATGCACTGGTGTTTGTTGGCGGAATCTTGAACGGTCTTTCAAGAAGCTTGGCCTACGTTTCTTGCTTGACTGGCGACGATATAGATGGTTTTTGGTCACGGAGAAATTGGAAACAAAATAAACTAAATAGTGTTCGTACTTGGAGTCTCACACACTCACACGCATATTGTGTGGTGCAGACAAGCAGCATCGACTGCAAGGGGTCTTACGAAGGAGGTTGAAGGTAGCAGCATGGTAGGATGACACAGGGAGAGAGGCAAGGACAATTTAAATGCTGGCTGTGGTTACGTTGAATAACGCACCTGAATTTATTTTTGGGATTGAAAATTCAGAGCAATGATTAAGTTAGGTTCAATAAATAGAATTACTACATAGTGCCCCCGGGAAAATATAACCGAACCAATGGGAAATAGTGAGGTACAAATGGGAAATAGTTAACCCCTATGGAGCGGATGGATTTTTTTTTGCAAAACCCATATGTTTCACAAATGTGCCGTTTTCGCGGTATATCGCATATGGTATCTTGGCAAGTGCGCGCGTTTTGTTACGTGTTCCACAACTCATATAAAGTGATTTTGATATATTGAATGCATAATCACATGATACATACAACGATTTATCAGCGATATACAAGCCCGCATATTGTAAACAAACCATAATGTGTGTTTTCGGGGGGGAATGCTTGTTGGGAAAGTATATATTGTCCATATGAGGTGCCGTTGGTCATTCTATATGACAGTTATCACTGAAGCGACAAATACTTGTCGATGAAGGGCATCTACACCGCGATTTTGCACACTGTAAGATACTTTTGACACAAATTCCATGCGCAAGAAATAAGGGCAACTTTGGGGATTTTCTTACAACGAATTTGCCCTTGGGTGAGATATATATAATAGGTGTATGTGCTTGAAATGGCAGGGTGACCACCGAAAGTGTCACTTGTCATTCCCTCGGGTAGTCTGGGTGACCGTCACCCGTAGGTCCGAAACCCAGCTCCGGTATTTATGTAGACTTTGTTTTATCACAATCACACTATCCGTTCCGAACCGTTCTGATCCGAAACCCCTGTTATGGGGTTTATCTTTCATATAGTTATATATCAGGTCGAAGTTATATATCTAGCAGGTTTGAGCCCCCTTACGCTTTATGTAGCCACTGCGAGATTGCCACCATGAGTGGCTAAGTTTAGACGCTTGGGATGGAGTGAGGCGCTCCCTTCGTGAGGGCTCCGGCGGTGAGGGGTCTGGCCTAGTTGCGATGGGTTGATTTTGAGCACGCCACGGCGCCTGGGAACGCATTTTTACGGGGTTGAACGTTGGATTGGTTTACGCTTCCTGGTTGGGACCCATACCGTACGTATTGGCCGCCGCTACCACACGACTCTTCAGACATCTGCGTTTTCGCGGCCTGCTCTTTCGGCGACCCTCCACATCTCTTGACCGCCCCTCACTACTACCGCCCTCGCCTTCCATTGCCTCACTCCGCCCCTCCAGTCCTTCCTCTCCATGGTTACGACTAGATCGACATCGAGTATGGCGTCGCGACGACGCTCCCAAGCTACAATCTTCGACGGCCGCACGACACGCGTTTGCACCGCAAACCCTACAAATTTAGGAATTGTAGGTAGGGCCATGACTGCCTTGTATCTACCCAATGTCTGGATGGCTTCAGACATGACCATTTTTGGGCGTGTTTTTCCGCGGCGGAACATTGCCCTGGTAGGGCCATGTTTGGGCCATGTTTCTTGCCTTACTTACCCCTTACCTACCCTCTTACTTACCCCCTACCTACCCACTACCTACCCGATGTCTAACCCACCATATGTACGCACGTGAATGCATGAATCACTTAGACATTGGGTAGATAGTGGGTAAGTATGGCCATGTTTATACATAAACAAGGGTAAGTAGGGCCCTACCTATCATGTATTTGTACTCAAGTACTGATATGACATGGCCATGTTTATACATAAACAAGGGTAAGTAGGGCCCTACCTATTATGTATTTATACTCAAGTACTGACCAGACATGGCCATGTGTATACATAAACAAGGCCAGGTATGGCCTTACCTATCATGTGTTTATTCTCAAGTACTGATCAGACATGGCCATGCATATATCTACCGCATATCGGATACGGTGTAAACATGTCCATATCTACACAAATATTCGGTCGTTCAACGAATAGTAAACGCATATCAATAATATGCTTTAACACACACATATCGAACATGCTATGTATGCGTTGCATACTAAGTTTCAATATGTTGCATGCATATCGCAAGGGGTGCCGCATACTAGTTGATGCTTTCGTGCTTTGTCACGCGGAACATGACTTTGTGTCACGTATGACAGCCAGTGTCCCCGTATTGTCACCCCTTGCCCTGAGTGTCACTTGCAACCTGCCACCCCGCGTGATCGCCCGACAATAAACCACCCGGTCGGTATTTTATTATCTTCATCCTAGTCCTCTATCCGAAAGCCCGAACGTAGTCCAGTTTCCGTCTCTGCAGTGATATATATACCCATTATATATATCTCCTCTTTCATGAGGTTATGGGCCTTGCTGGAGTCAGTGCACCGTAGGTCATAACTTGCATGACTCCGTTCGACTGTACCAGTACTCGTACAGTACTTGGTGACAGATACCTAGGTCACAGATGCATTATATATTGGTTTGTCTTTATAATCAGTTTACACTTGTATCAAACTATTCAGTGACCACCCGATATATTACGGTATAATATATCTCACAGGTTATGGGGTATCACCCCGCTTTTCTCACTGCTGACTTTACCATGATTGGCTAAGCTTTTCCGCTTGGCGGGGCGTTGGGGCCTCGCGAGGTGTTGAATTGACCACTTTAGAGCGTGCGGTTTGCGCTAAGTTACAGTGAGATTTCGGATTGGGAACTTTCGGCCTCTTCTTCGAGTGTCCGCGTTGGATTTTGTTTCTGACTTGGCTTGATCACCCATGTCGACATCTCCTTGGCCGTCGCGTATCCGACTTCGTTGATTTCGTTCGACCCTCACTTTGTCCTCACTCCGCAACTGCATTCCCGTCGCTCGACACCTTACAATTTACGCCTCGCCTTGTCCCCGACGCCCCTCCTATAGGAATTTATTCTGATGACTTCATCTTCAGTTAGTACACCGGCCGTGGGCGCTAGAATGCGCCTAGATTCTATTTTTGCTAGGAACGTGGGTGCTCGCTATAAGAGCACTCCGCAGTCAGCGCAAGTTGCCCTTGCTACTGCTGACAACACACGTGGCAATGCCGTGTTGCAATCATCTTGGGACATTGACGTTGTGAAGCGTGTTGCGAAGGACACCTTAGGTACAAAGGCGTCTTCATTTTCCGGAAATGAGCCACATCGACAACTTCTTTGGGACTCCTTGGTGACTGCCTTGGAGGCTTCTTTTGTCAACAAGGACACCGCCAGCGAGGACATCTTTGACCTCGTGGACGTCACCAAAGAGGTTCACCCGATCTTCAACGACATTTTACTTCGTGCATTGGTGTCTTTGACAACTCCCCACTCTCCAGCTCGAAGGTGGGTTGATGCTTCGGCTCGGATTTCTCCGCGCGACGGTAAGCGCGCCCTCCTGGAGGTCACCAAGCGGCTGCTGCCGCCTGGGCATCGGCCGCTCCGCCATCACGAGGAACTCTTAGGCATTTCTGTTGGGCCTTCTGTCGATCCAGAGCCCTTAGTGGCCCAATTTGATGAGTGTCTGAAGGCGATTGCGGCTAGCGGAGCCGGCTCTCTGGACGACGAAGCCGCCAAGAGACAGCTCCTGGCGGCACTGGACGCCGAATTCTACAAGGAGGTGATCACCCCACTTCGCCTGGACACTGCAGTTGGCGAAAGTGGGCATCGAGGAAATCTACACTCACATTCTAGAGGTGTGGTGGTGTGCGAACCCTAATGGCCCTCCCACCCGCCCCAAGGCAGCCGCGCCTATCCCGACGCACACGCCTCTCGGATTGGCTTACGCGGGTGGGGCAGGGCATATATCTTACCGTGGCGGGCCGGCCCGGGGCCGTAGCGTGTCACGCCGGGCCGAAAGCGGGCCGGGATTGGATCAGGCTGCGGGCCGTAGACGAACGGTGAAAATCTCAAAATTTTACGTGAAATTTCCGATTTTCGTGATATTCCCATACTTAAAATTCGAAAAATTCGCCTGCGGCGGGCAATTTTCGAGTTTGACCGGGCTGGCCGAAACCGAAAATGAAAGATTTGCAAGTGCGGGCCGCAAAAAAAATGGGAAGATATATGCTCTGGGGTGGGGAGCAGAGTGATATCTCGGACTTCCTCGAGGAGTTCGCTCGTATCGTTGGTGAGGCCTCTACCCTACTTGCCTCCCTACGTCATGACGAGCGCGAAGTTGCACGCCGGCGACACACCGCCGCCACGGAGTGATTTTCCCCGTCGGCATGGGGGCGGTGGTGTCAAATTTCCACCGTCCAAGTGGCGCGACGAGCGGAACCGTCGGACCGACGGTAAATTTCACGGCCGTAAGCGTCACGTGGGATGGAAGCATCGCTTCGCGGCCTCCCCACTCCCAAAGGGCGGGAATTGGCCTCAATCGCGCCAGACGCAGGGTGCTAGGTGCATCTCTTTTCATTCTGCATCGTCAGCCTTCGTTCAGGAGTGCCCCCTCTGCCCTGGGCACTTTCATGACACGGCGCGTTGCCCAGCGGTGTGTGGTTCATGTGATGTGGGACTTCGTAATGCCGCCATGGACTTGGACGAGGCCGTTTCGGACTTTCAGGCCGCTTTCGACGACGAGGACGACAAGGGGTTTGCTGAGCTGTACGTACGGTTGGTACGTGACGACCCTGAGCCTTTCACGTACCCGGTGGAGCACGATGTGGGCTTGCGTGCTCACTATGCGGGCTTGGGTCGTGGTGCCTCGGACGCCGGCATGGAGGATGTCCTATCCGACGTACGGGGTGTCCTGGACTCCCTGCGGTCTGCGGCTGCGGCTGCACAGGTCGGTGGTGCTACCACTGCCGGTGTGCAACCGCCTCTACACCTTGGTACTCTATCTGTGCCGCAGGTGGTGTGCGATGCGCCACCACCTGCCAATCTCGAGATCGACGCTGGACTTTACCCTGTTTTAGCATCGGACCCGGCTTCTACAGGGTAGATATCTTCCGCGGAGGTGACTCGGCCCGCATTGGGAATTTACTTCGGCCACATTTCGGCCCGTCTCGGCCCGAACCCGAAATTGCCCGCCGCAGGCGCAAAATTTCAATTTTAAGTATGACAATTTGTCAAAAATCGATAAAATTTTGGAAATTTATCGATTTTCCCCTCAATGCGACTCGGCCCATCCGCAACTTTTCCTTCGGCCCGCCTTCGGCCCGGGCCTCCGTAGAATAATGACAAAGTCATGAGTCCGCGGTAATCCTGCAAGCAGGCAACTGTAGAACAGAGGGAGCTGGAATCATCTTCATAGCGCGCCCCGAAGGGCTCATCCAGGTCTAATCAACCTAGGAAACCGCAGCAAGGCAAAACTACGCTGAGCGCTAAAAAGGTCGTGCCGGCGGAAATGGAGGTGGAGCGTGGCTGCATCTGTGGTGGGAAAAAGGGGGTGGAAGACGTCAAAGTGAACGGCACCCACTCGTCCACATGGCTCCTGTAGTGGCACCCCGTACTATCCGGGTGCGCCCGCTCGCACTACGCATAACATTGCGCTCACAATATTGTCGCACCGCCGTGTCGGTCTCACCAACAATCCGACACCCGCGCGCACGGAGCGCAACCTTAGTGTTCGATCTACCGTGTCGAAAACAGGACCCGATTCATCCACTAGCTAGGGGAAATGATCGCTTGCAAAACTCCGAGCCTCGGTTCCATGCACTACTGTCCGCCTTGGGGTATCGTGGCCTTTCAACACAAAACTTCCATAAATAAATGCCTGGCGCATGTTATCCCACCGCCATACCATTTGTCTAGGGTGGGCCATCACCGCCAGACTCGCCTCATGCTTGACAATCACCCCCAACGCATCTCGCTCACCTCGTGCGTGGGCAATCTCATATAAGTTGCGTCGGCATGGGATCCCAAGCCCTCTCACCCACTCTGTGCACATCGGGCGGCCGCTCTCCTCCTCTCCATTCCACACTTACTTGTTTTGCACCGCGCTTTCATCCGCCCACTTGTGTACGAATTTTGGGAGCGGGATGCCTCTCTTGATGAAGTACTCCTTCACAAATAGCTTGCGCATGTGTCGGATGGAGCTATGTATGTGGCATGTCGTTGCCGACTACATCGGTAGATGTAGTCCTTAATAATGACGTGCGGTTCTCCTATGTGGACTGCGCACCATCCACCGGCTCCACGAAACACCGCACAAAAGTGGCGCTTGCTTCACATTCCAATGTGCCAGAACGAGCAATCACCACTTTCCAGGTAGTGCACGAGACAGAAACCCATATATGGGGGGTCAACTGCATGCCTCCACTCTATATGTGTTGATGCGTGTGCTTGTGCGTATGGATATACTTGTGCTAGTGCTTGTGCGTGTGCTTGTGCATATGAACCGCGATGCTTTGCAAGTGGCTTCGGCGCGCACTCGGTTGGGCGATCACACTGGGAAGGAATCGTGGTAGAATGTGGTAAACTGGTGTTAAAATGTGGTAAACTGGTGGTAAACGGCGGTAAGCCCCTATGTGTGGTGGTAATCAGGTGGTAAACGTTAAAATATTTCAAAAAAAATAATAACTGACGGTAAATCATTGGTAATTTGCGGTAATATAGGTTGAAGCATGGTAAAAGCCTGGTAATTTCAGAACGGAGCGTGGTAAATGAGGATCTGGAATGGTAAATGGTCATGGCCTAATGGTAAATGGATATAAAACTTCGCAATGTAGTATAAATATAGAGACGGAGCTGGTAAATCGTGGTAAACGAGGATCGGGAATGGTCTCAGATGTGCAATTCTCTGGTCTGTGTCACCAACGCAAGGTAGAATTTGAAAGGAGTGGAGCACCGTCCAGTCCCCGGGGGCGAGCTTGCTATTCATTCTGCCGCAAACTACTTTTTACGGACTCAACAGGCAAGGAGCCTACCGACTCGAAGGCCAAAGAGTCGGCAAATTCGAGCACGCAGCGAGCAGAGGGTGCAGCTCACGTTCCTCTCAGCTCGATACTTACTCTTCCCGTGTCCCTCGTGGCATTTTTTTGGGACCTAGGGGGATATATTAGTTTCCGAATCCCTGTAAACACGTCTGATACCTAAGTCTTCGAACAGTGGTCATAATGGGAGCTGATCTTGAAGTCAACGGTTCTGAGGAGGTAGCGCCTTCAATCCACTTTTACCCACTTGGACGATGAACGTCCAACTTCAGGAGTTTAAAGCTTCACGAATAAATTTTCCGGCTGTGCCCAGGTATTTTGCACGCGTGCCAGAGCTCTGGTCAAAACTGTGGTAGAATCAGACCTCTCTGCACGGAATCAAAGAACGAAACCGAAATGGGGTCGGAGGAGCGGAGAGTCATTCTGGTATTTCCTTCTAAATTGTTCGGCGGCAAATCCACAACTTGTTGGAATGATCTATTAACTTTCCTTTGCTTCGGGAAACGTCAGTGAGCACGGCATTCACGCATTCACGCAAAATGCTTCTTTTGCGACGCCTTTTCAAGATTTCCTTCGGCACTTGCTCCTTTGGCACAGCGAGTACCCGCTGCGTTCAAGTTTGGAGAATAATTTCACCACCACCCATTTAAGGTTGAATCAGATTCCTTGTATTTCAGGTTATGACCGTAGAAATTTCTGAAGGTGTTACAAAGCGCATCGAACTGCGGGACGGAGACTCTGCAGAGGTGCGTTTGCTTTCTGGTTCTGTTACAAAATCGTCGATCATAGTCGTTAAAGGGTGGATATCCAGCTCGCGCTTCTTTACTTGACAACCCCCTCCCCCCCACCCGGTGCCGCCGAATATCACCCCTCCATTGGTCCAGCGCGACCACTGCTTGCGCTTCTACGCAAACTCCGATATCCAAGGTCTTATGCGTGTTTCAACTGTGCATCGGCGGAGAGGAGGGACGTTTAACCTGGTCAAAGACCCGTCCTGCTTCTGCATGCTTCTGCCCTACCCTGACGTTGGACTAGGCTTGGTAAGCGTGCGCCTCATGCCACTCGGTGTGTGATTTTCGGTGTTTACTTCCTTTACTTAAGTCCGACCACCTCCTACCAGTGTCTTAGAGCCTGGTGGTGGAGGAAATGCTGTGCTGTGCTGAAGAGATTCCAGCTGCCCCATGCTGGCTTAGTTGGCTTATGAACTCCGCACTACCTGGGAGTTAGCACGTGACACACGCGAGCGCGTGAGACGTAGTTGTTTGCTGCCGTATTTTCACTGTGAGGGACCTTCTCATGGTCCCGCTTTGATATTGCTCGCTGTTTTCAAGGGTGGTGATGGGCTGGCCTCAGTTGGCCACTTGGTGTGTGTTGGCCTGCCTGCCTGCCTGCCCGAACACGCTTACTGTGTTTAACCCGGGTGTTAGTACGTCGCACTCCTGGCGGATGTGCTCTGCAGCAATTCATGCCTACTGACCTTATTGTTAACCATGGGTGCGTGGTACACATTCACGTTCCTGCCCGGCTCACACAGGGTTTTCCCTAGTTGAGTTGTCTGGCGGACTAGCTTTGGTTGAAACTCGATGTGCACGCCTGCTCTTCATGGAAGAACACTTTAATGCATCGAGTTGGATCACGGAGAGTACTTTCTAGGTTTAAGGCGAGAGGGACGGCAGGACACGCAGTGAGAGGCGTTTCATCCTCTTTTCGTGGCGAGTAGCTTCCAAGTGTAAGGCGAGAGGGGCGGCAGGACACGCAGTGAGGGGCGTTGTGAACCGTGGCCCGACAGGCGCACGCGCAGCAGTTGTGTCTGGAGCATGGCCTCGACAGCAAAATCGTCGGCCCGCTCACGACGCACATTTAGCAGAACCTCGAGAAGGTGTTAAAAGAAGCTGCGTCATCTACTAGGTGAGCCATCCCCCTGTTCGCCAGGCTTTCCTCCAGGTTCATGGGCATTCTCAACGCGTCCCAACTACTCTTCAGCCAGCTGCAGTGTGCGATGTACATCGCTTTTACACTTTTGTTCGTCTGACATATGCGGACTAGTTCTTGCGATGTGCATCTGTTTCATTTGTCGCATCATCAGCTCGTGTCGGGCACTTTCATACCTCTCCACCAGCCTCACGGCAGCTTGCCGTGGGCCCATTGCTTCCTGCGTCCCACGTGTTGGTTGGTCGTTGCTGGGATCGTGCAGCACTGCGTCAAGACAGCAGCCTAGGCAGGAGAAGCGGCGGCCAACTCAAAAGGAGGCTGCGTTGGAGCACCTCACTCGGCCCACAAAGAACACCATGATTCGTGCCTCCCACCAGACTGACGTTCAGCAGCCACTCCACCCGGGACATACACATACATCCAATCCGTCCTCACCTGTGGCTCCTGGGGGAAGTGAGGTTTTTTCATGGCTTTATCAACAGGTCTGCTTACGCCTCGATCCATCTTCACGCTTGCACTTGCTCCATCTGTTCCCTCCCGTGGCGAGTGCATTTTATCACGTTGTAACTCTTAGGGATAAGTACATCCGACGCCTGGAATTGTGGTTGGATGTGCTAAGGTTGATATGGGGCAGCTGCCCTTCAGCCTGTGCTCAGGCGTATCCCCCCACCTCGTTCACCGCGAGCATCGCCGCCAGCAGAGAGGTCTGGAGTGTGTCAATGAGTGCAACATGGGGTTCATGTTCGCTCCCCGCTATCACCCCGCGATGAAGGCAAGCACCCCTCCCCGATGCTACCTATGTGGCCTTCGCTCCTCCCTAGTGCTCTTCATCTCAAGTTGCGATAGTGTGCCATTCTCAAGGCCATTTTGTGATGGCGGCTAGCCTGCCAGTGCTATCCGCTCGGAAACTAAGTGGGCTTGAGTGTTTCAAGCAAGCTTGAAGGGACGCGCTTTGTTTGTGGGAGGGGGTGATGGCGCACCGAGAGCAGCATATTGCACCTGTGCGCAAGTCCCTCAAAGTGTGCACCGCCTTCAACCTCCTCGGGCCGATGCTCAACCCGGCGGTGAGTCCTCCCGTCTCCACAACCTGCCCTTGCCCTTGCTATGCCCCTGCTGAATGTTTTCGTCCTCGGGCAGTGACTCACAACTTCCATAAGCACATACTGCTAGAGGTTTGCCATCTGGTCGAAGCGCCCTCCACGGTTTCCAGATGTTCGACGTGAGAGGCGGGTAGGCAGTCAGTATAGAACATGCTGCGGATGGCGCACTTCCCGTGCCACGTTCGCTCACCGATCCCCGAACCTTTGGGATGGGCGCTCAGGGTTGAAGATATAATTTCGTTGTGGGGGTGGGGTCGTGGCTCAGGGAACCAAGTATGCGCTGGTTGGCGTGTACTCTCTGGCACCAGGTGCGCTATGACCACGTCCTCAGCACAGGAGGCCCGGCAGGCTTAGGTGCGCGCTGCTCGCGACGTCATGCCACCGGACACTTTATTCATGAGTGCGCCGGATCAGGTGGTGCGGCAAAAAGGGGAAAGGCATGGCGCGGTGCGTGTTGGCTGTGGCGGGCGCGGTGTTGGCCTGGGCTGGGGATTCGGCGCGTGTGATATAAGAAGGGTGTCTAAGTATCCCACTTCGCGCCGAATCAGGCGCGGGGTGGGTGGATACTAACCCTTGTTAGCGCTTGTGCGTGCTTCTTCTGCGGTCGCGAATCAGCGGCCAAGGGGGTTGGCGACGGCGGTGAGACACACGCGTGGGTCAGGTGGGGCGGCGGTGCCATGAAACGGGAGGAGCGTGGCACGGTGTTGGCTTGGGGTGGGGAGTGGACATGATTGTGTGATCAATCAAGGGTGTCTATCCCACTTCGCGCCGAATCAGGCGCGGGGTGGGTGGATACTAACCCTTGTTAGCGCTTGTGCGTGCTTCTTCTGCGGTCGCGAATCAGCGGCCAAGGGGGTTGGCGATGGCGGTGAGACACACACGTGGGTCAGGGGGGGCGGCGGTGCCATGAAACGGGAGGAGCGTGGCGCGGTGTTGGCTTGGGGTGGGGAGTGGACATGATTGTGTGATCAATGAAGGGTGTCTATCCCACTTCGCGCCGAATCAGGCGCGGGGTGGGTGGATACTAACCCTTGTTAGCGCTTGTGCGTGCTTCTTCTACGGTCGCGAATCGGCGGCCAAGGGGGTTGGCGACGGCGGTGAGACACACACGTGGGTCAGGTGGGGCGGCGGTGCCATGAAACGGGAGGAGCGTGGCGCGGTGTTGGATTGGGGTGGGGAGTGGACATGATTGTGTGATCAATCAAGGGTGTCTATCCCACTTCGCGCCGAATCAGGCGCGGGGTGGGTGGATACTAACCCTTGTTAGCGCTTGTGCGTGCTTCTTCTGCGGTCGCGAATCAGCGGCCAAGGGGGTTGGCGACGGCGGTGAGACACACACGTGGGTCAGGTGGGGCGGCGGTGCCATGAAACGGGAGGAGCGTGGCGCGGTGTTGGCTTGGGGTGGGGAGTGGACATGATTGTGTGATCAATCAAGGGTGTCTATCCCACTTCGCGCCGAATCAGGCGCGGGGTGGGTGGATACTAACCCTTGTTAGCGCTTGTGCGTGCTTCTTCTGCGGTCGCGAATCAGCGGCCAAGGGGGTTGGCGATGGCGGTGAGACACACGTGGGTCAGGTGGGGCGGCGGTGCCATGAAACGGGAGGAGCGTGGCGCGGTGTTGGCTTGGGGTGGGGAGTGGACATGATTGTGTGATCAATCAAGGGTGTCTATCCCACTTCGCGCCGAATCAGGCGCGGGGTGGGTGGATACTAACCCTTGTTGTTAGCGCTTGTGCGTGCTTCTTCTGCGGTCGCGAATCAGCGGCCAAGGGGGTTGGCGACGGCGGTGAGACACACACGTGGGTCAGGTGGGGCGGCGGTGCCATGAAACGGGAGGAGCGTGGCGCGGTGTTGGCTTGGGGTGGGGAGTGGACATGATTGTGTGATCAATGAAGGGTGTCTATCCCACTTCGCGCCGAATCAGGCGCGGGGTGGGTGGATACTAACCCTTGTTAGCGCTTGTGCGTACTTCTTCTGCGGTCGCGAATCAGCGGCCAAGGGGATTGGCGACGGCGGTGAGACACACACGTGGGTCAGGTGGGGCGGCGGTGCCGTGAAACGGGAGGGGCGTGGCGCGGTGTTGGCTTGGGGTGGGGAGTGGACATGATTGTGTGATCAATCAAGGGTGTCTATCCCACTTCGCGCCGAATCAGGCGCGGGGTGGGTGGATACTAACCCTTGTTAGCGCTTGTGCGTGCTTCTTCTGCGGTCGCGAATCAGCGGCCAAGGGGGTTGGCGACGGCGGTGAGACACACACGTGGGTCAGGTGGGGCGGCGGTGCCGTGAAACGGGAGGAGCGTGGCGCGGTATTGGCTTGGGATGGGGAGTGGACATGATTGTGTGATCAATCAAGGGTGTCTATCCCACTTCGCGCCGAATCGGGCGCGGGGTGGGTGCTGGATACTAACCCTTGTTAGCGCTTTTGCGTGCTTCTTCTGCGGTCGCGAATCAGCGGCCAAGGGGGTTGGCGACGGCGGTGAGACACACACGTAAGTCAGGTGGGACGGCGGTGCCATGAAACGGAAGGCGCGTTGTGTGTTGGCTATGGCGGCCGCGGTGCTGGTCTGTGCGGGGAAGTGGTTGTGTGTGATTATTCAAGGGTGACTCAGCTTATGGTTTACTCAGCTAATGGTTAAGGTAGGGTGTGTTGCGGGATGGATGCCATGGGTTGCATGTGTGACAGGCGGAGAATTTGGAAGACGGCCTGGCAGAAAGCTGCAGGATCTCCGATGCAGAAAACGTATGAAATTAGCTTTTGCAAATATAGCACGCCGTATTGATAGACATAGTTGGACCCTCCTAGCTAGTATGCCGCCTGCAAGATCCTAGCATAGCATATCTGGTAACAGTTATGTAACATTCCATGCCTGCTTGCCACGTGCACTAATCTTGCACACGTGTCCGTATCACAGTGCATCCTGCCTGCCACGTGTCCAACCGTGGTCATACCGTGGTAAATTTACCGGTCATATGTGGTAATTTTACCATTGGGGGTCAATTTACCGGTCATATGTGGTAATTTTACCATTGGGGGTCAGTTTACCGGTCATAGGGGGGTACCATGGTAAATTATATACAGCAATGGTAAACAATAATATATAATTACCGCGCTATAAGTAAATGTGGTAAAATCGTGTTAGAAAAGTGCCTGGTTACCAATAGGAAATTACCCACGGGATTTATACCGCCACTATTAGTATGATGGTGGTAAAACACCAAGTTACCACAATTTACCACCAGTTTACCACAATTTACCACCAGTTTACCACATTTTACCACCATTTTACCACGTTTATTTCTCAGTGTGGATGCCCAAAGCCCTACCGAGTGTGGGCCCGCCTCGAGGCGGTCAAGGATTCAACCAAAACTGACTGGTGGGGAAGTGGTGAAAATGCCGCCCCTATTATCCGAGACGTGCAATACAAGATGCTACCCTGGGCAATATGTGTATGCTTAAGTTATGCATGTGCCTCTGCTTATGCTTGTGCGTATGCTTGTGCGCATGCTTTTGCTTATGAGCCGCGATGTTTCGTATGTGGCTCAGGCACACACTCGGTTGGGCGCTGATGCCTAGCTGAGTGTGCGCTCACCTCGAGGCGGTTAATTAATGATTCGACATGAGCTGACCGGTGGAAAACCGGTCAGAGTGCGCCCCTATTACCCGAACGTGCAGTGCGTGTGCGCGTGCTTGTGCTTATGCATTGCGATGCTTTGTATGTGGCTTCCGCACGCACTCAACTGGGCAGTGCCTAGCTGAGTACAGTATATGCGCCCACCCCGAGGCGGTCAGGGATTCAACCTGAGCTGACCGATGGTGAACGGGTCATACCGCCGCCCCCATTACCCGAGACGTGCGCTACGAGACGTTGCTGTGAGTTGTGTATGCGCATAATATGCCTGTGTGTGTGCTTGTGCGTGTGCGCATGCTCGTGCTTATGCATTGCGATGCTTTGTATGTGGCTTAGGCGCGCACTCAGAAGGGCGCTGCCTAGCCGAGTGGGCACCCATCTCGAGGCGGTCAGGGATTCAACCTGAGCTGACCGGTGGTGAACCGGTCAGACAGCCGCCCCTGATACCCGAGACGTGCGCTACAAGACGCTGTTGTGAGTTGTGCATGTGCATAATATGCCCGTGCGTATGCTTGTGCGTGTGCGCATGCTTGTGTGTATGCTTTGCGATGTTTTGTATGTGGCTTAGGCACGCACTCAGCTGGGCACTGCCTAGCTGAGTGTGCGCTCACCCCGAGGCGGTCAGGGATTCAACCTGAGCTGACCGGTGGGGCACCGGTCAGACTTCCGCCCATGTTACCCGAGACGTGCGCTACAAGACGCTGCTGTGAGCTGTGTATGTACATACTATGTCTGTACCTGTGCTTGTGCGTGTGCGCGTGCTTGTGCGTATGCACCGCGATCGATGCTTTGTATGAGGCTTAGGCGCGCACTCGACTTGGCACTGCCTAGCTAGCTGAGTGTGCGCCCACCCCGAGGCAGTCAGGGATTCAACCTGAGCTGACCGATGGTGAACCGGTCAGACAGCCGCCCCTGTTACCCGAGACGTGCAATACAAGACGCTGCTGTGAGCTGTGCGTGTGCATAGCATGCCTGAATCTATGTTTATGCTTGTGCTTATTGCCTATTACCCAAAGTTGGGGGAACCCAACTTAAAGGGGGTTTAAGTAATGTAAACGCCCAACTTAATTCCGATGGCGCTATCGAGAGTTGTAGGTACCGGATGCTATATTTTATTAGCTCAAAATGACGGCGAAAATGTCCTCTTTCGCACACGTATATGCATGCTTAGGCAAATTCAATTCATCGGTGAGAAAAATGGGGGAGTATGCGAGGGGGTGCAAAATTGTGTCGAAATTTCAAGGACTTTTTGGGGGTTTTTATGCCCATGCTACTTCAACGCATATTTTGAGGGTCAATGGCTATTACCCTTCGGTGGCTTAAGCCACCCTAACAGCGATTTATGGTGGCTTAAGCCACCTTAACGTTTTCAATTGTTGCGGGAGCTATCGGTACCGGAAACTAGATTTCTTTAGCTCAAAATGACGGCGACAATGTCTTCTTTTAGACACTATATGCACTATTCGGCGAGCCCAAGTTCCCGGTGAGCAATTTTGGGAAGTATCCAAGAGGGTGCAACATTTAGTGAATTTTGAGCGATTTTCCCGGTTTTTGCATACCCATGCTACTTCAACCGAGATTTTGAGGGTCAAGATGACCTCGGATCAAACTTTTGGCAACACACTGCAGAAAGAGCAGCTCGAGATCTTGACATCATAGGTCTCCAAATTTTGAAAAGCGCCTTCGAGGAAGCCCCCGTGAGCTAATTGGCTTAAGGTGGCTTAAGCCATCTTAAGGAAAATTGGGAAATACCCACCCTACTTCAACCGAGATTTTGAGGGTCAAGATGAACTCAGATCAAACTTTTGATAAGACACTGCAGAAAGATCAGCTCAAGATCTTGACGACATGGGTCTCCAAATTTTGAAAGCACCGCCGAGGAAGCCCCAATGAGCCCTTCAAGTTAAGGTGGCTTAAGCCACCTTAAGCTGCGGGTAATAGGCATCAAGATGACCTCGAATCAAAATTTTGACACGACATTAGCGAAAGAGCAACTCGAGAACGTGCCGACACAGGTCCCCAAAATTTCATAGGAGCTTCGAGGAAGCCCCCACGTGCTCTTAAAGCTAAGTTGGGTTAACCCGACTTAACAAAAGAAATCGGGAAATCAAGCACACAGCCAAACAAAACCGGTCAGTTACACCCCATATCCTTCGACTAGTCAAGCAACACGCATATCAACTATACAAAAGGGACATAGTGGACCATCGTCTAGCATCCGCTTTGGTAGTAGAATGTCGATTTTCAACAAGATAATCGCCTCGGAAGTTAGCTTCTTAAGTTGGGTTAACCCAACCTAACGTTGGGTAATAGACATTATGAACCGCGATGCTTTATATGCGGCTTATGCGCACACTCGACTGGACACTGCCTAGCCGAGTGTGCACCCACCTCGAGGCGGTCAGGGATTCAACCTGAGCTGACCGGTGGGGAACCGGTCAGACTGCCGCCCCCATTACCTGAGACCTGCAATACAATACGTTGCTGTGAGCTGGTATGTGCATACTATGTCTGTACATGTGCTTGTGCGTGTGCGCATGCCTGTGCTTATGCACCGCGATGTTTCGTATGCGGCGTAGACGGGCACTCGACTTGGCACTGCCTAGCTGAGTGTGCGCCCACCCCTAGGCGGTCAGGGATTCAACCTGATATAGGCATACGCTCACATGAGAGTAGGCAATACATTTGAAAGTTGTGGTGTCTACCATCCCTACAGATCTGCAACCCTTGGGAAAGCTTTCCATAGGCATGCCATCCCTGTGCCCTCCCTATGCCCGCCCTTGGGAACGCTCGGGAAAATCCGGAAATATTTTCCAAAGGCTTGGAAAGTTTTCCATAGGGTATTTCCATAGGGATACCCCCTTTTGGAGTTTCCATAGGGTTTCTATAGGGCTGTATGCCTATGGAAAAGGACGTTCCATAGGCATGGAAGGCCGTATAATCACCCTATGGAAAAGTAAACATTTCCATAGGACGACTATAGGCATAACCAGGACTATGGAAAACCCTATGGAAAATGTAAACCCTTCCATAGGGCGGCTATAGGCATAGGGGGCCGATGGAAAGCCCTATGGAAAATATAACTTTCCCATACGCTTTCCATAGGCATGTCCAAGGGCGGGCGTAGGGCGGGCGTAAGGATAGCGCACCTATGGAAAATTAGCGTATACTATGAGTTTTCCACAAGATTTTCCATAAGGCGGGCATAGCGATAGTACACCTATGGAAATGTACAATTCGCCCTGCGTATTCTCGGGAATAAAGTCGTAATTCCATAGGGCCTTCCATAGGGATGCCATAGGTATGGTAGGCCTATGGAAACGTATAATCCACTCTGCGTATTCTCGGGAATATCAACGTAATTCCATAGGGCCTTCCATAGGGTCCCCATAGGGATAGTATACCTATGGAAATATACAATTCATTCTGCGTATTCTCGGTCAATAAAGACGTAATTCCATAGGGGTTTCCATAGGGTTAGCTATAGGGATAACACAGGGTGAGCATGCCGTAGGTATACTCCTGATACAGGTGGCAAAGTCTATACCTATAGTATCCATATGGAATACGTTTCCACACGTATACCGTACGTATGGAATTGACGTTCCATAGGTATAGCCAGCCTATGGAATGAGCTTTCCCAGGGGTGAGCCACCCAGTGGAAAGGTCTTCCGTAGGTATATCATCCGTATGGAAACATGTTTCCCAAGGGATACCGTACCTGTGAAAGGGTTTCCATAGGTATAACCATTCAGGTTTCATAGGGTGAGCATAGGGTGATGATTCATGATATATCCAGGCTTTCCATAGGGCTTTTACTACATATATACATATTAATATACAGAATAATTCCATCTATGAAATGAACAAGTTATTCGTCATGTAAGTCGCCCACAAAATCTACATGCCTATCTAGTATGAGCATCATCTTGTCTTTATCATATCTCCATGGTGGATCATTGAAACCGAGTTTGTGCTCGCCGAGATAATATACCAACCTATTTGCATCGGGTCGTCCAGCTGGAATTCTCTTGGTCGTGATGAACCGGTCAAAGTTCCATGGAATGGGTACAATGCACACCAAGCACTCAATCTCAAATGCTTGGATGAAAACCTCGGAAAGGTCCCATGGCAAGTCCGACCTCAACATCATATTGTTCGCCACGGTATCTTGAAATGCTGCCTTCAATGGAAACCATCTTACTTTGAGGAAAACCAATTGTTTCCTGCCAATTGGGATGCTATAAATTTTCAGAAGCTCGCCGTACCTGCGACACATACTTTCCAAAGGGTGAGCATAGGGTGGGCACAGGGTGGACATAGGGCGGCTATAGGGCGGACACAGAGTGGGAAAGCTTAACTCGTAATCATAGGGAGGGTGTAGGGTGGTCGTAGGGTGGGCACAGGGTGAGCATACGCATGATCTAGGATATATGTTACGGTATAGGGATGTTGTAGGGCGAACACAGGGTAGGCATAGGGCCAATATAGGGCGAACATAGGGTGGGCATCGGATGAACGACCTGTCTTCATGGGCATTCAATCCATTTACTGGGGTATCAAAGATTGCCTTTATGTATCGTTGACAGGTGGTGAGGTGGCGGTCGGCGGATCGCGTACGAAAAGTGTCTCGTCCGACTTTCACGTGCCGACTCTTCATCACACCGTCCATGTAGACATAACAACGCTCCTTGGTACTCAAAGGACGACATTCCCTCGTCAACCGGTTCAACCGCCATGTCTCCAGATCTTGGATGACGGGTCGTGGCATGATCCGCCGTTCTCTCAAACTCAATCGCTTCCATTCAGCGAGTTTGGTGTCAAAGTCGTTTTGCAGGAGCTGGGCCCATGGGAAATTCGTGCGCATATACTTCCGTATACCTTTTATGTCACCTGTGGGTGATCAATGGGTGGGCATAAGATGGTTACGAATTTCAAAGGGTGGGCATAGGGTAGGCATAGGGTGAGCACAGGGATGGAATATTTCTTTTCAGCTCCAAGGGTGGGCATAGGGCGGGCATATGGCGGGAAAGATTTCCATTGGGTGGGCACAGGGCGGACATCTACTGCAAAGGCATCTAAGGCACTGCGTACCTTCATCCAAGGTTATCGGTGTTTGCTTGCCAATCACCTCCACTCGTCGCTTTTGTGGCCCAGTGTATGGTGCAACCTTCTCATTAGATATTGAAGCATATATGCCACGGACTAGCATCAGCTGTTTTTCTAGCATCTGACCTGCGACATACATAAAACATAAACAAACGTACAGTGCAGCCAGACGTTTCCATACCTATGTTCTCCCTATGGAAGGAGCTTTCCATAGGCACGGTATACGTACGGAACCGATACATAGTAAAGGCATAAGGTAAACATAGGGTGGGCATAAGGTGGGCATAGGGCGGGAAACTTTGAGATTCCCATTCCCTATGGTGATCACAGGGATAGCATAGGGCGGACGTAGGGTGAACATAGGGTGAGCCTAGGTATACATACCGTTCATGATGCTGGCTACTGGCTGCGATCGAGTTTTGACTGACTCCTTGCATTTCCCATAGAATGACTCCCACGGAAATAACCATGTTCCATGCGCAGGTCCTGTCAGTTCGATATGCCGAGGCAAATGTCGCAAAATATGCGTAGTTATATTCCAATCTTCAGGTGAAAACTCCTTCTCCCATCGGTCCATTAGAGCTTCAACCCGTTTATGCAGACGGTCCTCGGAGATGATGTGGTTTGAGACTATCTCACGCACCACTACGACGAACTCCCCAACAAAGGACGAGTATTTCGGATGAGGCAAATCTCCCAATGCGTCTGGCCAAGCTGCGATTGCGCTCATGAAGCCGCAAGTTATGAAGACAATCCCCACGGCGGCCTTCAGTTTTCTTGGCTCTCTTGTGCTCGCGCTGAACTCCATGCCCTTAGTTACCACGTTGCCCCAATTCCGATCGACTTTTGATTTCTTGTACCACTTAATCGCAATAGAACGAATGTCCTCATCCAGACCCCATGGTACAGCGAGTTCTGCAAAAACAGAAAAGAACAGCAGTCACTGTCATGCATTATTTGACAATCGCCAGGTTCCAAGGGTGGGTATAGGGTGGCTATAGGTCGGGTGCAGGGTGGGCATAGGGATGGAATATTTCTCTGCAGTTCCAAGGGTGAGTATAGGGTGGGCATATGGTGGGCACAGGGTGAGCACAGGGATGGAATGCGTTTCCCCAGTTCCAAGGGTGGGTATAGGGAGGGCATAGGGCGAGCACAGGGATGGAATGAAATCCCGAGATTGTTACATACCAGCAAAATGTTCTTCCAAGGTTTTCTCCACCTCGTTCTCGTCCACAGGTTCAGGTAGCCACTCCGGGTGCACATGGTGATTTTCAGCATATCTAAGGCATTTAATATTCCAGTTGCACTGAAAAATAGCACATGTCATCCTATATTCCAAGTTATGAAGTTCGTGCATGATATCCGGGAAGTAGTCCTTTGTCACGGAAAAGTGTGGCAACAAAGAAAGTGCACACGGCCCTTTGATGCCCGTTCTACTATAAATCTCTCGAAGCTGAGCAGCAGTGTACAACCCAGAATCTGCGCAACTTGCATTTCTGGCCTGCAGCAATCGTACGTCCTCATCGGTGCGGAGAGGTGCAGAACCTGTGAGGACAGTTGTCACATTCGTCATCGCATTCGTTTTCATAGGGTGGGCATAGGGCGATCACAGGGCTAGCATAGGGCGGCCATAGGGCGAGCATAGGGTGGGAAACCTGAATTGGTTATCTCAGGTACGGTATAGGGATGCTATAGCGGTGTCACAGGGCGGGCATAGGGTGGGCATAGGGTGGGAATAAGCTGGACTACCTTTGAAAATTGTTTTATTCAAACAGCTTGTTCCCCAGGTCTCGCCGGTAATGTTGCAGAACATGCAGGCTTTAGAAGCGGAATTTCCTCCCACTCGATTGGCAATTTCCGTTATGCCCCCCGTGCCATAGTCAGCAACAACACACGTGAGCATGCATCGTAACTGGAAGATTTCCTTTTTTCTTGAATCAAACGCTCGGACACCAACATTCCACATGTCGAGCAACTCGTCCACCAAGAACTTGTAGTAAATCTGAGCATTACTCGGTTTATCCTCGATTATTCCGTATACCAATAGAAACTCGTACTTGGCTCGATACTCAGCAGGCAGATTTAAGATTTGGAACGTTATTGGGGTGATTGAGGACGTGACCGCCGTGGAATCGTTATGAGGATTCACTCCATCGGCACACATGAATAAGGAGATGTTCCGTGGCTCCGTAAAGAAGCCCGGCTGCTCGACATACACCTTATTTCTCCAGAAGGTCGACTCTGCGATTGAAACCGAGCAACGAAACTTATCATTTAAGGTGAGGAACACAATTACACTTTCTGGAATAATAAATGGATTTTGGGCATAGGATAAGCATAGGGTGGTCATAGGGTGGGCATAGGGCGAACATAGGGTGGGCATAGGGTCAACATACAGTAATCACTCAGTAATAAGAAAACCCGCCAATAAGAAAGTAGCCAGCTTTTTTGATTTCTTCACAATATTTAACACACAACACTCCATATTTAAGATCTCTATATAAATAAGAAACTTGCTAGGCTGACCTAAAATTCCTGTTTTCTTAAAATCGAGTGTTTACTGTAGGATGCAAGGCAATTGTGAATTGGGCATAGGGTGAGCATAGGGTGGACATAGGGTGATCATAGGGATGTTATAGCGTGGACATAGGGTGATCATAGGGATGTTATAGGGTGGGCATAGGGTGAGCATGTGGGAGGGATACACTTACGATGAAACGTAGTCACAACCGGCAGATCGTCGTTCTCCGCGGGTGTAGTTATCTTCCATGATACCAAGAGCTCGGCCATCTCTGGTATCAAATATAGCATCGGCAGGAGTTCGTCCAAGCGCCAAAACCTAAATACCTTGTACGGCTTTCCCGGAATAAGCCGTCCGTTACGTCGAGAGCTGGGGTGACACCGAAGTTTGTGGCAATGGAGGCACTGGGTAAGGTCGTCATGCCGGCCCGGAGTGAAGATCATGCATTCATTCCTGCAAACGTCGGCGGTATGGTACGGCAGGGCAAAATCCTTCCACATAGACAAAGCTTGTTTGAAGGAGGTCGGGAAACCATTTCGTCTCTGATTGCCGATGATGTCAACGTTGCCAATCACCGTTTGCCGCATGAGATTGAAGATTTGATCAAACATGGATTGGGTAGCATTGTGCTCGGATTTCGTTTCCAGCAGATCAACGACAAGACGATGCATTGTTGAAACCTTCTCGGCATAGACGTGATCAACGACCTGTGAAATCACGAGAGGCATCCCCAACTTTACAGGAACTGCAAAATAAAAAAAAGGCATTTCCCTCCGCATGTCCACCCTATGCCCGTCCTATGCCCACCCTATGCCGACCCTATGGAAACATCCAATGCTTTTCCATAGGCATGCCTACCCAGTGAACCACCTATACCCGCCCTTGGGAATGCTCAGGCCCACCCTATGGAAACATTCCATGTTTTCCCAACCTATGCCCGCCCAATGCTCGCCCTATGCCCACCCACTGGAAACGTCCAATGCTTTCCATAGGCATACTTACCCAGCGCTCTACCTATACCCGCCTCTGGGAATGCCTGTTCCCACCCTATGGAAACGTTCAACGATTTCCCAACCTATGCCCACCTGTTGGCATACGTACGCCCACCCTTGGGAAATACAGAAAGAGGGGTACCTCATGGTTATCCATATCCTCATCGTTGGCAGCAGGAATTAGGAGACGGGCACAATGTTCTTCCAGCTTTCTCAAATGATCCTGGAGAATTTCGTCCGCTTCTGCATTGGCATCTTCCATGTCATCATCACCTCCAAGGGAACCACCATCACCACCATTACGGTCACCCCCGTCATCACTTGAAGTATCGTCTTCACTACTACTTTCCCCCATGTATACCGCTCCTTGCCATCTCTTGTATAGCTTCGTATGTCGTTGTATCGTTCGAAGAGGTTTTTCAACTTGTAGTCGGCACACGGTGCAAGGACATGGTGGCATGTCGACCCCGTGGTTGTTTAATACTGGCCCACAACACACCATCCATACCAGCACGCATGACTACTTGGAACCGTTGCTTCCTTTTTAACTTTTCATTTGCTAGGCATAGGGTGATCATGAGGTGGTCATAGGGTGGGCGTAGGGTGGGCATAGGCATGGAAACAATACGATGTGTTCCATAGGGCGGTCCGCCCAATGACATCCCTATGGAAGGTGTTCAATACCTTCCATACCATGAACGTAGGGTGGACATAGGGTGGACATACGTTAGGAATGCTGTATTCTGGTTCCATAGGGATGCCCACCCTATACAACCTATGGGAAAATAACTTGAATTTTCCATAGGGATATTGGGTTGATATTCTATGAACGGTCGAGGTGTTAACCCTATAATAGTGGCGTCCGTAGGGCTGGAAATAATTACACAGGGATGGAAAACCCCTATGTAAAACCTATGGGAACGCATTTCCATTGGCTTTCCATAGGGCAAAAACCTTTCCATAGGGCACTTTTAAATCCCCTATCTCAAAATCGTATGGAATGGCTCTGGAAAATTTGCCACAGGCCCCAATGGAAATCGTTTCCACAGGGTGATCATAGGTTGGCTCACCCCATTTTCGGGATTCCATAGGTAATTTATAGGGATGGAATCAAAAAAATGAAAAATAGGGCAGGGTAAAACAGGCCCTTTTTGGACTCTACAACAGCAACACGCCGCACTTGGAAAATGCCTATGGAAAATGCAGAATTACACTGTTAAGGAATGCCACAGAGATCATCCCTATGATAGTGGCGTCCATACCTGTGGAATGGCCTGGAAACAGGTTAAAAAACATCACCAATGTACCCTATGGAAAATCCGGAGCCTGTGGAAAAAGTGGTGTGCCCTATGGGAAATCCAGAGCCTATCCCTATGGAAACCCCTATGGAAGACCCCCTACCGCCGCCAAAAACCCCCCAAATAAAATGAGCCTGTTCGATCACCCCCAAGAAAACAAACCATTTGTTCACTGACGAGGGGGGCAAAAAAACAAAATTGCGGCCTGTATGCGCAATTTTGGCTATTAGAGATTTTATTTCTGGAACTTCAAAAAAAATCGGGAAGAACCTGATTTCAAACGAAAATCGAATCGCATTGGGTCCGACAGCGACGACGCGCGCAGATTCCACGCATGACATCGAATTATGAATTCTCAACGGCAATCTCAGACTGGATATGCCATACGTTGACCACAGGGATGGAAATCGTAATACAGGTATGCCCAGGCCGGGACATCCTAATGGAAATCGTGCCACGACGGCGATCGATGGGAGTGTGCAAATAATCGCATGGAAAACCGTACGGAAAGCTAATTAGACCCATAAAACCCCAGGAAAAACCCCAGGTCCCAGCACACGCAGTTGTTTCCCAGTCACCTTCGTTAGTTCTTTACAATCAAAATGGCAAAAACAGCAGCCGCAGAATATGCCAAGAAGAAAGTTGAGAAGACCAAGAAAAGGAAGCCTCCCACACTCTACGACGAAGCCCGCACGAAAAGGGGCAAGAAGTGCCAGCAAGCGCGGGCCATCGCACAGGCCCAGGAGGGGAAGAAGGCCAAAGCCGCAGGCAAAAAACTAGTGAAGGAATGCTTCGGTTCGGACTCTTCGGATTCCGAAGAAGAGGAGGAGGATGACGAGGAGGAGGAGGAGGAGGAGGAGGCCGCTAAGGCGGGACCAGCAGACCAACCGTTGGACTTCGTAAAGTTGATGGAAAACCCGCAGCAGATGGCAGCGATCTTTGCAATGATGCAAAAGGCACAGCAAGGTGTGAAGATCGAGGCGGATCCAGTGGCTAGGCGGCCGTCGGGGGCGACGGACGATGAGGTTTCTTTGATGCAGGCGGACGCCCGGACCCTCATAAGCGAATGGGAGGAAGCCAAAAAACTCCCGGTGGGAGCGTGCAAAGAGGACCTTGGGAAAAAGTTCGTGAAGCTGAAACGAGAAATCGGCAAACAACATATCCCCCCCTGCACTGACAAGCAAGTTCACACGTACCTGGTTGCTCACCTGAGCTATCGCAAGGCCCGCCGCGGAGGAACCGGCCGGTTCAAAATGAATAAGGGTGGGGACATCCGCATATATGGCGGACCGCTCAACGGTCTCACTGTGGAAAACTTCACAGGTCAATCTGTACCCAATGCAGATATCGTCAAGAAGCTCAACAAGTTCACAGACCCTGCAGCGCGGAAGGGCAAGGAGTGGACTACATTGGAGGAGCTCGTCGGCGGAACAATCGTGTGGCCAGAAGTGGATGAGGAAGATCAGGAGGATGAGGATGGGAAGGGGAAGGAGAAGGCTGCTGAGGAGGCTCCTAAGGGGGGAGAGGAGTTCGAAGGTGAAGCTGTCGAGGTACGTAAGCTCTTTGCCTGTGAGGTACACCTATGCTCACCCTGTATTATAGGCAAACTGTAGCTACGGAAGGTATTTTTGCTTTCACCCCCTACTGTCTGTGGGACAGTGGTGTCCCACCTGTGCTCACCCTGTACTACAGGCATACTATAAGTATGGAAGCTTTCAGCACTTGAATGGTATACTTATGCTTACCCTGTATTATAGGTAGACTATAGGTATGGAAACTTGGGAACTGACTTTATTTTGCTGGGTGTGTGCGCGCACTTGCTCGCAGGCCTCACGTGACTTCGAGCTGCACTGTCCAGTGGGTCTCTTCGCCAAAACCCAACAGAGCAGCGAGAAGCTTGAGGAGAAGGAGACCGCCAACTTCGAGCAACGCTCAAAGTTCGAGTTGGCGGTGGGGGTGGTGGAAGCACTACCGGGCACCCTTTCCCAAACATTCACGGACCCCCCCATGAAGGTTCCCGATGGCGTTTACGAGATCTGCCTACTCGGGAACCGTATGCCGACAAAGGCGGACGGCGGGAGCCCGGCTATCAAGTCGTTTATTATGACGTCTTTGTTAAAGCTTCACGTCAAGAAGGATAGCGCGGTGAATGCGGCGGACTTCGCACACACGGAGGAATCGGTGGGGAAACCCAAGTCCGTCCTCTGGGTGGAGGGTCGCCACCTCCGACACAGCCACAAGGCGTCGGAGGTGGTGGCCCTCAAACAAAAGAAGATAAAGGAAGCTGCTTTAAAGGTACGTTAAAGGTTATTTTTTAAGCTTTGGAAAACCAACCAACATGACTTACATTTGCTCCATGGTTTTCCACAGGCGAATGATAAGAAGGATGAGGAAGAAGAAGGCCAGGCTACGCAGGCGGAGTCGGAATGAACAATGGTGAAATAGACTGTTTATGTTGTGAAATAGACTGGAAAAAGAGGTTTATGATGTGAAATAGACTGGAAACAATAGAACAAACGTTATTACGTATTGTGTATTAAGTTGATGACCAGCATTTCATACGTATAGTATCCCTGTATTATCCTTGTACTATACCTGTGGAAATAGTATTAGCATTCCATACGTACAGTATCCCTATACTGCCCCACTACTGTGCCTATGGAAAGTAAATATTAATTAAGTTCCATACGTATAGCATCCCGATATTATCCCTATATCGTGCCTATGGAAACCATATATATCTACTGGTTCCATACCTATACTATGCCTATAGTAAATAGTTTCCATACGGATAACATACGTAGGGAAAGATGTTTTCCATACCTATAATATACGGTTTTCATACGCATGGTATCCCTGGGGGAAAAGCTTTCCGTAGGTATAGTACACCTGCGGAAAATGCTCTCCATAAGTATAATAACCGTATGGAATATGAAATTCCATAGGGCGGGTCACCCTACGGAAAGAGTTTCCATAGGTATACTCCTGATGCTGTTAACGGAATCATACGTATAATATCCGTATGGAATACCTTTCCGTAAGTATACAGCACGTATGGAATTGTGTTTCCATAGGTATAGCCATCCTATGGAACAATCTTTCCCAAAGGTGAGCCACCCAGTGGAAAACCTTTCCATAAGTATGTCGGCCGTATGGAAACCTATTTCCCAAGGGACGCTAAGTGTATGGGCCCGTCTTCCGTACGCATAATGTCCGTATGGAAAGATCTTTCCCAGGGGATACCATACCTGTGGAAAATGTTCCATAGGTATATCGACCGTATGGAAGATTGCTTCCCAAGGGATACTACGCCTATGGAGTTCGCTTCCATAGGTACACCGTCCGCATGGAAACAAGTTTCCCAAGGGGTACCATGCCTGGGGAAAAGATTTCCATAGGTATGACCTATTAGGTTCCATAGGGCCAGCATAGGGATGGAACAGATCCGTGTGTTTTTCCACAGGGTTTTCCATACGACTTTCCATAGGAAGGCTATAGGGATGACATAGGTGCGGAAAGCGCTTGATATTCCAGGACTTTCCATTGGGTTTCCATAGGGTTTTCCATACGATATTTTCCATACGATTCCTTCCATCCCTATGGAAAACGTTCCATAGGTATGGACGCCACAATCATCCCTATGGAATGCCTTGGAAAACCCTATGGAAAGCACAATCACCCTATGGAATGCCCTGGAAAATAATGAAAACCTTCCCAAGGGTGAGTATAGGGATGGAAACTCAAAATTTTTGTTTTCGAGATAACCTCCAGTATCCATTTTCCCTTTTCCATAGGGCTTTTCCATAGGGTTTTCACCTGTTTCCATGCCTATGGAAAGCTTTCCCAAGGGTTGCAGATCTGTAGGGCATTCATAATATATCGACTTCGATGTATATCTAAACTATAAAACATGGTAGTTTGGTCGAGATCGGCCATCGCAGGGTCCATACAGGTCAGCAAAGTCGATGTACCCAAGCGATGTACCCAAGAATTTGGCCTCTCGAAAAACACAATAAATCTGAAAATGGGCGTCCCGAAAGGCTCCACCTAACCATGATAATCACCCAAAATACCTAAAGTGAGTGTTTGGGTACATCAAGGGAGGTCTTATGGACAACATATTTTAGTAATATGGTCACCGGATCCGTATCGAGCACCCACATCACGTGTGTGCGTAGGTGACCTTGGGTACATCGATGTGTACCCAAGAAAGGGTAATGGACACTGAGCTGACCGGTGGTAAAACCGGTCAGACTACCGTCCATGTTACCCGAGACGTGCAGTGCGAGATGTTGCACCGAACACGCAGGTTATGCGAGCTGCGAGAATGAGAAACATCCTTCTATCTGACAATACGTCACCGAAACTATACATACGTCAGATTATAACACGGAAATGAACGTATCACACGCATCATAGGCGTTTGCTGACGGCGCTCGGAAGGGCTTAAGCAGGGCTGCAGACCGTCCGTACGGCAAAGCAGCTTTGAGAAGTATGGGGGAGACTCAAGAACATTCGTGGGCTGTGACGCCCTCGATATGCATGCCCGCTCCCATAAGGCCGAAGTTCGGCGAATATGATGGGTGCATATACAGTCAATAGTGAAATGAAATCGCAACGAATCGAGATTTCGGAGTTGGTGGGTTTGATTCCCCCTTGATTCTCTATTGGCCAAGCTGTCCGCGGACTGCTTTACAGTATTATTCTACAGAAAGATCTCAATATCTCTACGGTACAGTAATACCGTAGCGCACAGTAATTTATTATCACAACGTGATAAGCAACCAGCGCCCCCAAGCTTAACACGCTTAAGCACGCCAAACCTGGTACGAACAACGAAGGATATTTCAGACTAAGCACATAACGTTGCAACTTGTGTGCCCGCGTGTCACGACTTACCTTTGAAAAAGCTTTTCAAAAAGCACCATCGCATGTGCAACTAGCAACACAGTGGACGGAACACCGCCCGGGCGATCATCCCAGTCAGAGCGGGTGTCTCATCGCACGGGCGGTGGCAGCTTTTGCGAATCTATGTCAGAATATATGTTTTCAACAATATAGCTCACCGCCCGGGCGATCATCCCAGTCAGAGCTGGCGTTTCATCGCACGGGCGGTGGCAGCTTTTGCGAATCTATGTCAGAATATATGTTTTCAACAATATAGCTCACCGCCCGGGCGATCATCCCAGTCAGAGCTGGTGTTTCCTCGCACGGGCGGTGCGCCATTTTCCCGAACCTCAACGAAGTTCTGTAAGAAATTGCACAGAAAACGCATACCTATACAGTATGCTATAAAACATGCATTCCTTGCTGGTGTGACGAGGATCACGGCCAAGCCCTGATTTTGTTGTTGATGGGGTTGAACTGCTATCCTTTACCGTGTACTCTCACTGCATCCATGTCAAACGTGGTTACACATTTGCGTTTCCTCTTAATGGGAGCGGTGCGTCTAGGGAAGAACTCTCTGGCGGACCTCGGTGTCCTTGGGTTTGATCACCCATGCTCCCCCCTCTAACCCTGTGTGAATTCCTGTCTACAGATCCCCCTGAAGGGTTTTTCAAAAACTCTAAAAAGGATATGCCAGGGGATTATTTTCTCGGCGTGTTGGAATATGCTGAGAGTTGGGGTCGCTGGTTGCTTGAGCCGTTCTGAGCGCCGTCAGCAAACTCTTATGATGCGTGTGATATGTTTCCTTTACGTGTTATAATCTGACGTATAGTTTCGTTGACGTATTATCAGAAAGACCTACATGTCTCATTCTCGCAGCACGCATAAACTGCGCGTTCGGTGCAACATCTAGCACTGTACGTTTCAGGTAACAGGGGCGGCAGTCCGACCGGTTCACCACCGGTCAGCTCAGGTTGAATCCCTGACCGCCTCGAGGTGGGTGCACACTCGGCTAGGCAGTGTCCAGTCGAGTTTACGCATAAGCCACATACCAAGCATCGCGATTCGTAAGCACACGCATAAACATAGGCACAGGCATAATATGCACAAGCACAGCTCACAGCAGCGTCTTGTATTGCACGTCTCGGGTAACAGGGGCGGCAGTCTGACCAGTTCACCACCGGTCAGCTCAGGTTGAATCCCTGACCGCCTCGGGTTTGGCGCACACTCAGCTAGGCAGTGCCCAGCCGAGTGCGCGCCTAAGCCACATACAAAGCATCGCGGTTCATAAGCACACGCATACGTACACACACACGCATACGCACAGGTACAAGCATAGTATGCACATGCACAGCTCGTAGCAGCACCTTGTATTACACGTCTCGGGTAACAGGGGCGGCAGCCTGACCGGTTAACCACCGGTCAGCTCAGGTTGAATCCCTGACCGCCTCGACATGGGTGCACACTCAGTTAGGCAGCGCCAATTCGAGTGTGCGCCTAAGTCATCGATACCAAGCATCGCAGCTCATGAGAACACGCATACGCACAAACACAAGCATACGCACAGGTAAGTATGCGCATACACAACTCACAGCGGCATCTTGTATTGCACGTCTCGGGTAACAAGGCGGCATTTTGACCGGTCCACCACCGGTGAGCTTAGGATGACTCCTTAACCGCCTCGAGATAAGCGCACACTCAGCTAGGCCGTGCATAGCCGAGTGTGCGTCTAAGCCACATACGAAGCATCGCAGCTCATAAGCACACGCATAAGCATATGCATCCGCACAAGAATCAACATATACATAGTGGCGGCTTGTAGCTGACCCCCCATATATGGGTTTTGTCTCGTGCACTATCTAAAAAGTGCGGTGTTTCCTCAATTTGACTGTCCCAACATTAGACTTAGCTCCCGCCGTTTTATGTTATGTGATAGTTCGATTTCGGGCGTACATCAAATTCTAAGGGAAGCTACACAACACAGCTGTGGATAAGGTGGCTTGTACTCAAGCCCTCATCATATATATATATATATATGGGGTTTTGTCTGCACTTTATTGTTATGAGCTCTCAGTGGAGCTCTGGTGTGAGGGAGCATGGAGCCGTCGCACGAGTGAGAATGGCTTAAGTATGTGTCACAACTATAATGGAATATTTCTATGATGTAATGTAATCGCTGTGGAATCGCAGGAATTTA
The DNA here is from genome assembly GCA_001247695.2 of Cymbomonas tetramitiformis. Classification (NCBI taxonomy): domain Eukaryota; kingdom Viridiplantae; phylum Chlorophyta; class Pyramimonadophyceae; order Pyramimonadales; family Pyramimonadaceae; genus Cymbomonas; species Cymbomonas tetramitiformis. Next base: position 12,220 of record LGRX02030908.1, on the reverse strand, counting down.
AAAAATATAACTTTTTTTCATTTTCCCAAAAAAATATTTTTTCAGGGTGAAATCGCCGAAAAACCGTTGTTTTTAGCTTGATTTGGTGTTCTACTCCATTACGCGGGTGAGGAGTGCAGCGATTCGTGGAATTGATGGGTTTCCGATGTCCGGTAATTAATCCTGATGGTCACCGCAATTTGAAATTTTGGATTTTTTTTTTGGCTCAAATCGGCCGAAAATCGCGGTTTTTTGCCTGTTTCGGCCTGTCGCGGGCCTGTTTTGGCGTTCTACGCCACTCGGCGCGTGTGGAGTGCACATATTCGTGGAAATGAGGGTTTTCACATATCACCTAAGCACTCCTGATGGGAATCGCAATTTGAAATTTTGGGGAAAAAAAATTTTTTGGGCCCAAATTTCAACAGAAATCGATTTATTTTGTGCTGAAATCTGTATAGGCAGCCCTGACTGGGAGTCCCGGTGCAGGCCCCTATGACAGATTCCTAGGACCAACACTGGACTACTGACTGATCTGTAGGTTCGTACTGTGACACACGCCGTGTCACAGGTAGGCTAGACACCGAGACCGTCCGAGACCGTTCCGGGTATATCTAGCTTAGGGTTTATTTATCTGAGACAGTTTATCCACACGAGTACGGGAGTTTCTGATATCTAGTGTACTTGGATATTCCGGTAGGTCGTGGCCCCATCCACGTTTTCATTCCACTTGCTATCTTGGCCATGATTGGCTAAGCAGCCGCTTGAAGAGGTGGTGCGCACTTGCGCGTTTGGGTGCGACTAGGATTTAGACATGATTTTACGGTAGACGTATTTTGCGGCTGCGAGTCATGGACACCGCGCGTTGCTATTACTTGGGATTGGCAATGTTCATTTGCGTTACTTTACCTGCCCTGATCACGCTGGTTTACGTATTTTGGGCTGGTGCTCCGGACACCTTCGACCACGCCGGCATTTGCAAGTGCCCTTCGCTCTTTTCGCCGCTCCGCACGTTCCGCCGTTACGTCATCCTTCCATTTCCGCCACAACACCCAAACGTGCTACCGCGCATCATCTTTTCTCTGGCTTTCAGAAGAATGGCGACATCTACACGAGCTCGTAAACGCCTATTGAAGGACTCCGACTTGGACGCCTCTATACGGCTTATAGATGCGGTTCGGGACACCCCAACCGCTAGCACCCCGCCTGTGGTGCCCCCTAATCCTTCCAGCAACTCCGACGCCGCTGTCGCGTTGCGGAAGCATCTCGTTGACCAACACGCTGCGGTCGACGTGGTCTACAAGGGGAGACTACATCGGGCTTGGGCCAAGGGTATCCGCGAGGATATCCTTGGTTCCAAGAAACATCGTTATCGTGGTACCGACGACACCGACCGCCTCTCCGAGTTGGTGGTGCAGCTTCGGACCGAGTTTGAGTCCGCTGGGCTGGACTTGACCCCCTTTGACCTCGACGACCCCACCTCTTTGGTTATCGAGAAAGTTAATGGACTACTCTATGGCGTCTTGGCCCTCGTCGTGGAGCGCAACTCTGTGGCCGACACCTGGCTTCGGGGTACGGACTCTTCGGCTGACCGAGATGGACGTCGTGCCCTCATCGACATCATCAAGGGGAGCGTGCCGACGGTCCTTCGCGAGAGCCCCCAGCAGGAGCATGCGGCGCTTCGTTATCCCGCAGGCGTTGACCCGCAGCCGATCTTGGCTCGTGAGCAACGTCTGGTGCGGGATAACCGCGCTCCTGACTGGCAGCCCACCGACGAGACCCGTAAGTTGTCCCTCTACAACCGCCTCGACCCCGTTTTTTACGCGGCGGTGAAGGTGCGGTACCCGCTTGCGAGTGACCTTAGCGGGGTCACTCTCCGCTCGCTCCAGGCGCTCGTCGTGGCCATCTTTCAGGCCTGGGCGCAGTCGGATGATGGGGCGGCAGTGCGTGAGAAGCAGACACTGGGGGCGGGCGGTAAGCCCTCCGCCCTTATCACGTCTTCTGAGTACGCGGTCCTTCTCGACGAAATCGCCGCCTTGAAGGCGCTTGTGCAGGGCAATCGTGCGGGCGCGGCTCAGCGACAGCAGCAGCCGCAGCCGCGCGGTAAGCAGCATCCGCGTGGCCATCGAGTGGGTGTGCACCCGGCACCGTCTGTGGGGTTCGACAGGGACAGCATGAAGGCCAAGCCCCTTTGCCACCGTTGCCGCAAGGCGGGCAAAGGGGACGCCCATCACGCGTACCGCGACTGCCCTCTTGGTGGGCGCCAGCATTCGTCGGCCACGGCAGCGGCCTTCTGCATTCCTATTGAGGAGGAGGATGCGGAGGGTCTTCACACCCTGGCACTTGTGCAGGTTTTCCAGGAGGCTGCGGATGATGGGCCGGAGGCCTTCGCCCGTGCGGCTTCGGCTTATGGTCCCCCCGCTGTGCTTTCCGCGGGCGGGATTGGCGGCATCGACGTTTCGGCCTACGGATTCAGCGTACCGCCTCCGCCTTCTGGCGGGACCGACGACGAGGACATCTTGCGGCGGCTTGATGCCCTCACCTCCGAGGTTCAGGCCGCCCAAGAGCAGGTACATTACACTCACGCATCCTTTGTTCCTGGGAGTGCGGTTGAGGAGCATGCATCGGCTCTGGTGTGTGGCCCTGCCGCTGCGGCGGGGATCACACCGGAGGGGCAGGTTCCGGCAGGTGGTGCGGCGGCATCGGTGTCCGCCGTGCCGGCCCCTGCTATGCCTGTTTCGCAGGTGAAGGATGTACAGCCCGCGCCAACTCAATCGGCGCGGGTGACCACCACGGAGGCGACATGCGGTGAGTTCGGAGGATTCGTGCAGACGGTGAATCACGCCGCCGTCCACCCGTCTGACCTGACAGGCTATGACACGGACGACTACGAGGATTACGCCGACGGTACTTTCGCGGTGAAGCCGCGGGCTCCGTCCGGTGCTATCGGATGCGGTGTGCCGCCTTTCGGCTTTGGCACGCCGGCGATCGGCGCTCTCGCGGTGCTCTCTCTGTTGTGCATTTCTTTTGCAGGTGTGTCTGTTTCGGCGTCCACGGCTTCTGCTGTGTCGGCATGTGCACCGGCTACGGAGATGCCTTCGCCTGGTGGTGATCTCGATTGGGAGGCTCCGTCAATTTTCTCTACGAATGATTTTCTTGATCCGGTGATGACGGCTCAGAGTCTCCTATTGCCTGACGATGTGCCACAGCTTCAGCCGCCCGAGCCTCCTGACACTTTGAGCTTTTTAGCGTTTCAGGATTTGGCTCAAGCGGATTTGGGTATTGACATGGCATTCTACTACGGCATGGCCTTACATGAGAGCGGTCCTCTGGATGTTCAGCACTATTATGGAGCTGGTTATTTTACTTCCTACTATGGGATGGACTTCCGTGAGGCCACCGCTGACTACTTTGGTACTGTCGATTGACTTCTTGCTCACTCTGGAGGCACACCGACATGGTGGTGTGCAGAACTCCCGTGACCTCAAAGACTTCTTCAATCTGGTTTATGTTTTGCTTTGACACCTTTATAATCTTCAAACTGACTTGCTAGCACGGTTCTTTTTACTTGTTTGGCGGTGCCTTAATTGCCCGTATGCTTTTGCTCACGTGCTACCTAGAGGTTTCCAATTTGTGTATCAGAATGGCACAGTTGGATTAGCAGTTAGGCTTGTCACCTAGCTTCTGCCCTGGCATTAGTACCTTACATTTTCTGACTCTCCTAGCCAGTCACCACCCACAGTGCTGGGGTGGTGTGCTGAAATCTGTATAGGCAGCCCTGACTGGGAGTCCCGGTGCAGGCCCCTATGACAGATTCCTAGGACCAACACTGGACTACTGACTGATCTGTAGGTTCGTACTGTGACACACGCTGTGTCACAGGTAGGCTAGACACCGAGACCGTCCGAGACCGTTCCGGGTATATCTAGCTTAGGGTTTATTTATCTTAGACAGTTTATCCACACGAGTACGGGACTTTCTGATATCTAGTGTACTTGGATATTCCGGTATTTTGCCTGTTTCGGCCAGTTGCGGGCCTGTTTTGGCGTTCTACGCCACTCGGCGCGTGTGGAGTGCACATATTCGTGGACATGAGGGTTTTAACATATCACCTAAGCACTCCTGATGGGAATCGCAATTTGAAATTTTGGAGAAATGTTTTTTTGGCCCAAATTTCAACAGAAATCGATTTTTTTGCCTGTTTCGGCCAGTTGCGGGCCTGTTTTGGCGTTCTACATGTACGTATATTATATACTCATGCGTGCGAAGTGTGCATATTCGTGGTCTCCAGGCCTGTTTCAGTTGGAAATTTGTAATTGCATACGAGTTGCCATCACGAGGAACACAAGCCTGTCATTATCAAAACATGAATGTAATTTGTTATTTGGATAACAATTTGCTGGAGCACAATGGAAGCGTGCTTTGGCCCATAACCTAACACTTTTCAGGAAATATTTGCATTTCTTTTGCTCTTCACATCTCATTGCCAATAGGCACACTGCATAGCATTTCAATAAAAATAGCTTTCTTTTTACATGCTTTTAACACCGTAAGGGCGAATTCGTTTTTAGCAGTATGGGATCAGTATGAGGGCGGAAACATCCATAATTGCCACGGTAGTCAACTATTGGATATTTATGAAGTATAAGTGCCCATATTGAGGACTTGGGCAAGGTCCCTCGACCCTTCAATGCCCACCAAACTCGGTTTATCAAGTGGGGGACTTTGTGGAAAGTGCAGGGGTGTTCTGTTGCCAGGTGACAAAAGCGTGCTCTATGGAGAGTGCTATAAAGGCTTCAAATCAAGGATATGGTATTTTTCCCCATTGGTATACACCATGATACGTCATCGCCCACTCATAACATCAAGTCAATAGTGGTGGCATGTTCATGGCGCATGCCCGAAAATGCCCCCAGCAGCTGTTCAATCGAATTTCCTTAAGTGTGGTGATGGTGGGTTACATATATTCATGTGTGCACATACGGTGCGAGTGATAACGAAGTGCCATATCATCCACCTAGTTCCGCAATACAAGGTATGCGAAGAATTGTGGCAAATGGATGTCTAGAACTTGAGTTATTGCCGAAAACGTGAAAATAAGTTTCTGGAAAACGGGATCAGTATGAGCAGTATGGCAATTCGCCCTTAAGGTGTCAAGTGTGTGAGAGAAAATCTCTTTTTGGAATATCTTCTCTGGGCTGATTCACAGCTTCACATGCTTTTTAGGCTGATGCACAGGCTCCAATTTAACCAGATCTAGGGGCGGCGCATGCCAGGTCCATAAAACGGGTCCCATGATTGCCGCGGCTGTGAGGACCACTCAGGCGGAAGCTGCCTTGACAAGGCTGCATTCAGCCTCATCGCCTGCCGTAAAGGCATCGTGACCAGCTGCTCAGGGTACTGCTGCTGCACCGCCAACGCATAACCTGGCATGGCATCATGGGCCGCACGGCCGTGGGGTGCCCGATAGGTCTGCGCATACGGGGTCTGCGCAGCATACGGGTCCAGTCCCAGCATCATGGGCGGGTACTGGGGGAGGGCGGGGAGGGCGCGCCCGTGATGTTGGGGAGGTACGGCATCCGAGTTATAATAAACCCCACCATACACCCACTCATATGGCATCTCCGGCGGAGCAGTCTCACCAGGGGAGCTGGGCGCGTGGAAGAGCGCGGGTCTTGACGGTGCTGCTGCGGACGGTGCTGTTGCGGTGGCAGCTGCAGGCGGTGCATCTGTGGTGGCAGCTGCAGGCGGTGCTGCTGCGGTGGCAGCCGCAGGCGGTGCTGCTGCGGTGGCAGCTGCAGGCGGTGCTGCTGCGGTGGCCGCGGCAGGAGATGCTGCTGCCGTGGCCGCCGCTTGCGGTGCTGCTGCCGTGGCAGCTGCCGTGGCACCTACCTCCGGCCCTGGGGAGGCAGCCGACGCAATCCCTGCCTGGGCCAAGGCGGCTGCCCCCTGCGCCAACTGCATCTTCAAGGCCTGGATCCTCACCTGAGCCTCCAACTCGGCAATCTCCGCCTGACGGGCCTTCGACGCCAACACCGGAGGTTCAGCTGAGCTCGGTGTCACCTCCCTTCGCCCCTCCCAACCTTCCGACTGTGACCTGGCCAAGTCCGTCGTCAGGCTCCCCGTCGCCGCGCGCTCCCTGTTAAACAGCTCCGCGGCGTCTGCACTGTGATGATGCGGCCGGCTGTCAATGGGCGTGTTGCGGCCCACTGAATCGTTGAAGAGGTTCAGGGGATCGAGCACTCGGACCCCAGGGGAGTGCTCGAAAGGCCCTGAAGGAGTACCCACCTGCGTACCCAGCTCCTCCAAAACCCGCGGGGCTCGCGCAGACAACGGCCCTCCTGGTATGCTTGCGCCTGCCTGCTCCGTGTCCGTGTCCGACAATTCGTCCGGCTCCGACTGTGCAGCACGAGGGCCATGAACTGGACAAGGGCTCCTGCGTTTCCTGTCGGAGCCACCCTCCACTGCTGCCGCCGCTGCCTGCTGCGAGCGCGTTCGTCTCAAAGACACGTGGCCAATGCCTTGCAGTGGGTCACAAACCTCAGGCACTCTCTGAGTGGAGCCGAACGCGGCGAGAGTCTCGGAGATGTTCCCCTCAGCGCCTGTTCTCCGCGCCTTCGTGCTGGTGCCGCGCTCCGGTCCTTTACCCCCAGTGCCCGCGGGGCTACCTCCCCGTCCACGCTTCTTATTCCCCCGAGGAATTGCCAATGCCGTCTTTATCCCTGACAGGGTTTCCGCCATGTCCTTCTTCGCCTTCTCCCTCTCCGCTGCAGCCTTCTCCTTCTTCGCCTTCTCCCTCTCCGCTGCTGCAGCCTTCTCCTTCTTCTCCTTCTCCCTCTCCGCTGCTGCAGCCTTCTCCTTCTTCTCCTTCTCCTTCTTCTCCGCTTCTGCTGCTGCTGCTGCTGCTGCAGTCACCGGCGGCTTCAACTCGCCGGTCAACGTCTCCGCATGCCCCTTCCCATTGATATGCCTGCAGACTTTTCATCACCCGAATCACCCCCTCCTCCACCAGACCGTGCTTAAAGGAATTGTATGCCTCATCAAAAAAGCCTCCTTCCGCGTTCATGTTGTCGTACAGTAAGAACCCATATATAAGAAGACTGGTGAAAATGCCTAGCCGCTAGGTTCTTAAAATGAGCCCCCCGCCAATCGCATCTAGCGGTGCAGATATTCTTAAATATGGCCTTAGGATGTGATAATTCGTGGGAGTGGATTGCCGCTAGCGGACGATCTTTCTTAATTTCGGGTTTTTTGCCGGATGCCACTGTCGCCTTCTAGCGGCTACCTTCTTGTTTTTCACTTCGTTCCAATCTTTTGGTTTTGGTTACAATTGGACGGCTTCAATTTTCAGGTCTACTACCCTTGCGAGGACAGGATCGCAAAGCACACCTTGACCCCACAGACACATGTGGGGAACTTGACTGACGGCCAACTTCTTGAGTGCCAGGACGGGTCTTGGATAGCATTCGCAGCTTGTGTTAACTGAGCATAGTCAGCGGGAGCGCATAGACAGCGGGGGCGCCTTGTGCGTGCAGCAGTTCGACAATGCAGTAACACGATAGTCATATGTAATAGTAGTGACATAATCATATCGTATGGTGTGAGCGCGGTTGGAGGAAATAGTCGTAAGTGTACTATATGAAATAGTTGTAAATCAATGAGAGAGTACTGTAAGGGACATACATATTTCCTGCAGAACAACACACACTGTCAAAATTTAAGCATATACTTTTTGCCACACATCATGTGACACACAATGTTGTGCATTGTATATTGCCATATTAACCGTGTATATTATTCTTACAGTGTACTGTATGTCATCTTGTAGTGTATACATCACTCCTGAAGTGTGCATCATCTTACGTTGTATATCAAATATAATAACGCGGATATATTAATTATTTTGATATTAGGTGTTGTCGTACCCGCCAGCGCCAAATCTTCTTAATTCTAGGTAAAAACCAAGCATTTCTAGCGGCTAGAAAATCTTCTAATTCTTAACTTTTGAAAAATGTCCTAGCGGCTATCTTCTTATAGGTGGGTCTTCTTATATGTGGGTTCTTGCTGTAGTGCTTCACCTCCCATTCCCTGGCTTGTGTTAGCAAACTTAGCTTGCTGTTCAACGCCGTAGCGCAGAACAGCACCCTCCTCCGCGGAATCTTACTCCCCACTGGATCCGCCACAAGCCACGGCCCATATACCCAGCATGCCGTCCCTTGTTTTGCACCTTCCTTTGGCTTCACGATGGGGCCACCAATCCAGACCACATCCTTGTGCTGTTCGTGGTACACAACCCTCCCAAAAGCCACCGTATCCCTCAGAAGCTCCCGCAACGCCAGGCACGCATCATACCCCTGTGGCTCCCCAAGCACCACACTCCTCCCCATATCCTCGTCAACCTCATTGATCGCGTTCGCGAAGTCGATCTCCCGCTCCAGGGCAGTCATTGCCTGGGAAGGCTCCGAGGTAGTGGCTCGCTCAATTCCTTGCGAGTCATAATGCTTTCTTCTGCAAGGGTCATGCCCAACCACAAACTCCCAGGGCGACCCAGTTATGGTGGCGGATCCAGAGACTGGAAAAGTGGTGTTTTCCGGAAAGAGGTCTTCCACCGCTGTAATGTAGGTGTGCGCCGACGCACGAAAAGTTCCACAGTGCATCTCCACCGCGTTGTGGATTAGCCTGCCGTCGAAGATCACCACGCTCTTTGCCGGCAGGAAGCAGGTCACCGGCCGAAGGCTGTCCAGGGTGGCCCCATCCCCCAACTTATGCGACTGGGGGTACACCGTAAAGGGGTACATGTCCGTCAGGACTAGCATGACGGACAGCGCACCATAGTCCCGATGCTTCTCCTGAACCAACGCCTGCGGGTAGGTGAGCAGGGCGGTTCGCGCCATGTCACCTTTCGGCACCTCCAGCTTCCCGAACTTGTCCCCCACCGCAGCTATGACGTCCTCAGCCACCTGTTCAAACCGTTTGTAAAACGGCGTGCCCTCCACCAGGTTCCCGATCCACCTCTTCCCGTCCTTCAGGGTGTCCAGCTCCCCATTGGCCTTCTTCTTGAACGCCCTGAAGTTGTTTCTGAACACGGAGCTCGGAGCCAAATCCTTCTGGAACTCTGCAACCAGAGCCTTAGCCGATATCGTGTCCTGCAATTGACCGACACAATACCCACCCTCTGCAAGCCTGTGCCTCCAGTGCTCGTCCAGCAGCACGCCTTTTGTAAAGTGAGGCTGCTCCTCCGCATTCTTTGCCCCCTCCGCAGCAGGCACCTTAGGAGCAGGCGTCTCTCCAGCATCTTTGCCCTCCTCTGTATCTGGCACCTCCCCAGCGGACTGATGCTTTGAAACTGGGGCCTCCACAGCAGGCACGTCCACGGCAGCAGGCGTCTCTGCAGCAGCCGTGCCCTGCTCTGCAACTGGCTGATCCTCCGCAGACTTGTGCTGAGGATCAGGGGCCTCCACAGCAGGCATGTCCTGTGAAACCGGGGCCTTCACAGCAGGCACGTCGACGACAGCAGGCGTCTCTACAGCAGCCGACCAGCCGTGCCCTGCTCTGTTCCTGGCACCTCCAGAGGGGCCGCCGCGGCAGCTGTGCCCTGCTCTGCATCTGCCTCATTTTCCACCTCAGGGCCAGGATCCGCTGCGTCGGCATCGCCTGCCTCCTTCTTAGAAATTAGCGACAACTTATGCTTCTCCACCAGCCCGCCTCCTGGTTCTACGCGAACTACTGCTGCGAACGTGGGCGCCTCCTGTAACTGAGCTTCGTCCATGTTTCCAGCAGCCTGCTGCTGCGCTGCCATTCCCTCAGCCTTCTCCGCGCTGGCAGCAGCAGCACCAGTATCCGCAGCAGCCTGCCCATCATCAGGGTTCGGCGAGGCCGTGCACGCCCATTTGACAGGAGGCTGTCCAACGCAGAGATGGCGCCCGCATGTGTCCGGATCATTGCTGTGTCCGGATTTTCGGCAGTTCTTGTGGAACCCGCGCTGGCAGGTCGCGCAGGTAACACGCACTGGGAAGTGATTCTCCGAACCCATTCCGCAAAAGAGGCAGAACAGGCGGGCCAGGATCCCGCAGCGCCCGCATTCCCTTGGAAACCGCTTTTCCCCTGACGGTGTGAGCTGGCGCGACGCGCACCCAACGTGGAAGGAGTCGGAGCACATGTCGCAGGTCGCCAACGCCAGCCTCGTTCGATCCAACGAGTCGTCGGGATGGGGGCACCCTTGCACATTGCAGGCGGGTACTTCTTCACTCTCGGCGACACCTTCCACCAGTTTCCGATCTGACTTAGGATGTTTGCGCCTTAAACCGTTTGGCACGGCTGCCCCAACCGCTGCTGCATAGGTGAATCTGTTCTGCTTCATTATTAGAATATTAGCTCCCAATTTATACCAAAGTAACCGTCAATGCCTTCGTCCTCGATCCAAACGTCAATTGCGCAACGAAAACACGCGAAGAAAGTGCTATGGTCGCAGATAGCGTACAGTTCGCAGGTTGGCGTTACCGTTACAAGCACTCGAGCTCTCAGTGAGCAGGTATCGCACTTTTGGTCCGACATGCTTACGGTTTTTAGGGGTCTCGTTCAGTTGTAAGATGTCGGGGGAGGGCTCTGATATACATTATCGCCCTCCCGATCATCCCATCTTTTGATCGTGTGGGCGAACCGACATGCCGATTCGAGCTTCCTGTGAGCAGGTATCGGACTTTTGGCCTGACATGCTTACGGTGTCGTGACGGAATTTCAATTAAATTATCTGATATGCATTATCGCCCTCCCGATCAGCCCATCACCTAATCGTGGGTGCGATACACGCGCCACGTGAAATATGACATGTCCGGGTGATAAATCATTACACGATCGAATCTTGAATCGAAATTTATGAATCGCCCGCAGGATCGACGAATTGGTTGATCGTGGGTGCGATACACACGCCACGTGAAATATGACATGTCCGGGTGATAAATCATTACACGATCGAATCTTGAATCGAAATTTATGAATCGCCCGCACGATCGACGCAGCAGTTGATCGTGGGTGCGATACACACGCTACGTCAAATTTGACATGTCCGGGTGATAAATCAAGAAATGGCGAATCGCCCCCACGATCGAACAGTCATTCCATCCTGGGGGCGATACTTACGCTACGGATACTTTTCGTGAAAGGACTATTCATATTCCTGATGCATGTGGGAGTCCGTTCATTAAAAGTTCAGACATGCAAATATGTTTATTAAAGGCGTGCTTTCGCCCGTAGACTCCTTACATGTTTGCCGCTTATGAGTGGCGTTTTTCGAAAAGGGATGCCTCCTCCTTCTTACCTTGTGGATGTATTGCCATGGCTCATGAGCCTCGGCGACATGGCGCGGAACTTGCCTTTGGAGTTTCCTATTGCACCAACGAATGTGGATCATGCAACAGAACTAGCGGGGCAGATCTCGGAGTTCGTCGATAAATGGAATGTGTTAACTGGGAATAAACCGAGCAGAGATCCTAGCGTGCTGCAGGCAGGTGGGGTTGGGAGGAATGCGAGGAATGCGCCCACACCTACCAGTACCGTTAAGAAAAGGCGCCTTGATCAGAATGCGCGAAGGAGGGAAGCTCGATCTAGGAAGCGTTTAGACTTGGGCAAGGACGCGGTGGAGGTCTATGCGCCTCAAGCACGGGGAAAATCGACGCTGGGTCCCGGTGGCGCCTCCGCAGGAGCCTCAGCGGCGGGTTGTCCGGTGCCTGATGGAAGTAAAGCACACTGGAACGACAAGCTCAAGGAGGTTTTCATGAACAAGCCGCATCTTATTGGTGGGGCGCTCTCGAACTTTGTGCGCACCTTACCCGCGGAAGAGATAGAAGCTGTGCGGCTAAGATTTCTGTCAGAGGAGGATCGCGTAGGAGGAACGATCGTGTCGAGCTTGCGGGCATCGTTCGCCGCTCTAGCTGGCTATGGTTCCAGGCAGAACGCTGCCACGCGCATGGCGGGCGCAGCGATGGTATTTGGCAGAGACGTGGAGGGTGTTGAGGGTGCTGTTGCAAGCATCTTAGGGATAAATGTGAAGGTGGTAAAGGATGGATTCGTTGGGCACCGCAACTTGCTGTTGGGAGCTGCCCTTGGGACAGCGCAACGGCTTAATGCCGGTCTTCTGGCAGGGTTGGTCCTGGAAAACCTGCACATGGCCAACCGTGCTATAAGCGCGGAGCTGAGCCACAAGATCCAAGCCTTCTGGCTGAGTGCTGGGATCAGTCGGGTGTCC
>LGRX02030907.1:0-12573 GCA_001247695.2 Cymbomonas tetramitiformis | reverse complement strand
AGCTACGACCTCCAAGGGATACAGGGAAGCCATGAGAGGCCCAATCATGGCGCGCATAGGAGAATTGGAACAACGGGAGCGCCACCATGTGTTCCACGGGGAGGGAGAGACTCACGACCCAATCTCCTTCGAGGAGGTGGATGACGAAATCCAGGAAGAGGCCGGCGCGGGGCCAATGCAAGTCGGGAGGAGCCCGACCAGGCAGACCCAGGCAAACATGGTGCCAAAGACCCCCAGGCACGCCCGGGAGCTCCCGAAGGTCGGTGAGAAAAGGACCAGGCAGACCATACAAAGCCCCCAGGCCACGGTGGAGAGCGAGGAGATCAGACCGAGGCCGAACCCGCCTGCGCAGACGCTCCAGAGGGAAACAAGCCCCCACCAGGTCACAAAGGTTAGCCTGGACGACGGCAGAGGCACGAAATGGAAAGGGACCGCGGCGCAGATCATGATGCTGAGGACATGGGTCCTCGCTCAACTGTCCAAAGGAGATGTCAGGACGGGGGAGTTGTTCCAGCATGCGGCCAAAATCGGATTCTCGAGAGACGCGGTTAGGCTGATGACCACGCACCTCGTAAGCAGTGAACAGGTCGCATGGGCAACGCACCCCCCTGTTAATGACTGCCGGAGCAGGAACATGTGGTGGAGGATCGACACCATGGAGCTCTCGGTAGGCGCTGGCCCGAAGGTTGCCAATAATCCGGAAGTGCTCGAAGAAACGGAGGAGGAACCCCAGGCCGTTGAGGCGTCCGAGAGCACCACAATCCTAGCGGTTAGGACGCACTGGGGAAGCAGGGAATACCTGCTCGGGCCAATTCGCCCACAAGGGGAGGCATGGGTCGAAGAGGACACACTGCTGACAGGAGGAATTGCGGGAATGAACCCGAGCCGGGCCGAACGAGAGACCGACACGTTCCACAACAAGGAGCGGGAAGAACAGCAGGCTCGGAGACCCACAGAAAGAGAACCGCTGTCAGGGACTCCCACGAGGCATGCCCACTACTGGCCGGGGGTCACCAAGCTCAACATAGACACTGAACCCTTTAACCCAGACTGGGACGCAGCACCCTCGGGCAAGTGCACGCTCACGACAGAGACAGGCAGGCACCACGTGTTCGCACACGACGAGCGGGGCAAGATGGTAGGCGCCCTCAAAGAGGAGGTACTCGATAGGCTCTACGACAGATATGTGGCCGCGACGGGCACGAACAGCGCAGATCAGACCCATACAAGGGCGGGGGAAGAGCGACGGCGGTCCTTCGAGGAGCGGGAGCCACAGCTGGGCACAGTCCACGGATTCGCCACAGAAGTGGTCCTCCTGCTCAAAAGATATTCCTGCGAGGAGGAGGAGGAAGTCAAGAAAACTGCACTGCAGAATCACTGGACGCTCCCTCCAGAAATTATGCAAGCGCTCCAGGAGGCCTTCGGGATCCAGGCGGAGGTATTCGCGTCGCCGCTCAACGTACACAGCCACACGGCGACATACTGCTCCAAGTTCGACAGGGACAAGATTTTCGGATCCAAAGGGTCCGCATGGGACACCCACTGGGGAGAGCTGGGCGCCTTCGAGTTCAATCCGGAGTACACAGCGGCAGACCTGGACAAAGCGCTTCAGGAGGCCCTGATGTCCACCATGGCGAAAACCCCGGTACTGGGGGTAGGAATTTACCCGGCCTGGACGAGAACGCCAGCCAAGGCATACTGCAGGAGGTATGGAGATACTAGGATACATGAATTTGGGGTGATCCCAAGAAAAAGCTTTACGTTCCTTCCCCCAGACCACTGGGGAGGCACCACAGTATCAGGCGTCACGAAGAAGGACTACAGCAACTGGGGAGTTAGGATCCTAGTTGTTGCCAACGCAGAGGGATGGCAAAAATTCTGCCCGGACCCAGAGGGGGCAGCGGAACTAGTCGGGAAGGCCCTGCAGCGCAGCACGTACTGCACGGTCCGTAAGTACCACACGATTCGGAACCTCAGGCCGGCCAACCCGAGGGTCCACACCTCGGATGCAGTGTCAGACATGGCGGCAGTTAAAAATGCGATGGAGAACGCTAGTCAACATGACATGATCTTCGACCCTCACCCGATGAGAAAATGGGAAATACCGAGCATGTCGCGCAGACAGGGATGTGGGAACGAAGGGGGTGAGGTCCCCAAGGAAGACCGCACCCCGGAGGCGGCGAGGGCCATGAGACAAACATGGCGCGACAGAGGACTCACCGAGGTCACGATCACGGAGTACCATGCGGCGAACACGGCATGGCCTTTGGAGAAGATCAAAGAGGACTCGAGGGCCAGATGGCTAAAGGCAATGGAGCGCACTCCCATGCTCTTCAGCAGACAAGACAGGGACAGGGGACACACGGAAGTGAGGGAGCGGTTCCCCACGTGTCCCATTAAGCACAAAACCAGACTTTCCAGAACCCTAGAGAAAATCAACAAAGCCTGGGATGCAACCTCGTTCCTCTATACGGATGGGTCGCGACTGGACCCAGAGGAAGAAGGGGGGTTACATAGAGTGGGGCGCGGCCTACTGGGACCCCAGAGGGGATGAAAACCCCAGAACCTGGAGGGGCACGTGGTCGACGGGTGGACACCTCACCATCAACAGAGCGGAACTCCTGGCGATCCACGCGGCACTCAGGGCCAGGGAACGCACAACACCAGGCGAGATAGCAATCTGCACGGACAGCCTCTGCAGTATGTACCAAATCCTCAACATGTTGTCCAGACCCCACACGATGGAGTGCCATAGACACAGGGATTTGCTTGAGGATATACTCTCCCTGGTCGAACAGCATAACAGCCAGGGAACGAAGGTCTCACTCAGGAAAGTCAAAAGCCACACGGGGGTGAAGGGCAACGACAAGGCAGATGAGGCGGCCAAACAGGCAGCAGAAAACCTGGAGGGCACCACCCAAATTGACCCATGGGACAACAGGACCATGTACACGCTCGCGGCCAATGCCCGAGATGGTGAATCGATGAGGCCCCTGCAAGGGGAGGGGGCGGTGGAAAGGTATGTGGCAGAAAGGATTGCACTAAAAGCGACACAGCACAGGTCAGTGAGAAAATGGCTACAGCCCCCGAGCAGCCCGTGGGAAGAATGGGGAACACCCGGCAGGGGAAATCGGGAGGGAGCTCTCTCAGTAGAGGGCTCTATGACGGAGAACCCCACGACCGGCGCCCCAGGGCCAGCCCAAGGCCCCGACCGGGGCCAACAGAACGTGGAAATGGGGACACCAGGGGAGAATCTCCAGGAGCTGATGCTCCTGGAGGAACTCCAGCACGCTCCCTGGAGCCAGGGCGACCCGCCGGTGCGACGGGAGCCGGGCGACCAGGAACAGGTACACCCGCGGGATCAAGTGACCACTCAGGACGAGTGGGACCTACTCTGGGAATTCGATGAGACGCGGGGGCCGCCTCTGGACATGGACGAGAGGGGGGCCATGAACTCGCCGGACAGAGAGATGATGCAAGCGATAGAGGAGGCAGAATGTGAGGACCCAATTGACGGTCTGTGCCGCTCGGTGATGGAGATGGACCTGGGAGAGTCGGAACTCCAGAACCTGACGGACGTCCCACAACAAGCGATAGACGCCTACCAGGAGGCGGCCCCGGCGAGAAGAAGAAAGAGAAACAGGGACCGGGAGGCCATGCACCGGGGAAACGGAGACAGGGCCGCCACAAGCCACGCAGACGCTGCCGCGGTCGAGACACACATGTGAAGAAGAGTGGAGGAGCCCCCGCGGGAAATTCTCCAGGACAAGTCGATACCAGGAATATCCAATCACTTCTGGAAGGTTACTCCACCGACGTTCAGGTCCCTGATCCTAAGATGCCGGTTTGGGGTCCTCATGACGGCTGCCAGAAAGCACCTCATATGGCCGAACAAATATCCGGACCCGGACTGCGCCCTCTGCGGGAGGAGGGACACTCCGGCACACAGGCTGGCGGGATGCAAAGACGAGACCAGCATGAACATGGCCACAGCCAGGCACAACGAAGTGGCAAGGACCCTTTACGAAGCGATCAGGAAGGGACGAACGGGCGCCAGTCCGATCTGGATCGCGCACCACGCTGGGCTCGACGGGACTAACAAATGTACCCGCCCGATACCGGACTTCGTACTCAAAAGGGGTCAGTGCCGTAGGGACGGAAGGGACCACCCGGGGGCGAAGGACCCCCCAGACGACATACCACACTTTGTGGATATTGTCATGATCAAGGGTGCAGAGGACGTCAGGGACGCCCCCCCAGGCAGGCCGGAAAACACCCACATGGAGGATGTGGGAGAAATCCACCTCATAGAGGTGGCCTTCACGTGGGACACGCGCTGGTATGTGTCCCTTCACGATAAACTCAACAAGTATGAGCCCCTTATGGAGCTACTCAGATCCAAAGGCTATAAAGTGTTCTTTCACCCGATGGTTTTCGGAACCACGGGGTCGGTATATGAACACAACGCAAGGGCTCTCACGCAACACCTCGGCTTCAACAAGAAGGAAGCGGAGGCCCTCCTCAAGAAAATCAGTAGCATCGCGGTGGAATGGGCTGCCAAGATGTTGATTTCACACAGCAGGTCGGAGAAGGAGAAGGCTCTAAAAAACAGTAAGAAGCCGCCTTGATTGTGCACGTGACTAGGGGCAGGCGTAACAGCTGTGCACCTTCAAATATCACGCTTCCAGTAGGAAGAGTCACATTTTTTCTTTTTCTTTTTCTTTCTTGGACGAGGTGGTTTCGGCCTTCCAGACCGCCTTCGACGACGAGAACGACGAGGAATTTGCTGACCTGTGCCACGAGCACGACCAGCCACTGGTGCGTGACGACCCTGAGCCCTTCACCTACCCGGTGCGGCACGACGTGGGATTACGTGCCCACTATGCGGGCTTGGGTCGTGGTGCTTCGGACGCCGGCATGGAGGGTGTGCTTTCCGATGCACGGGGCGTCCTTGACTCCCTGCGGTCTGCGGCTACAGCTGCACAGGTCGGTGGTGCTGCGCAGTTTTAGAAAGGGACCGCCCTGGCTAAAGCACAGGCCTCCCTCTAGCAGTTTCCAGCTCCTAGCTGTTTGTTGTTTCGGAACAATTTGATTTGTCTGTGCTCCGCTCTCTGTCACCTGTAACAGCACTATGTACAGTCACAGGGTGGTGTGCTGGATTCAGTGACTCGTAGGTCATAACTTACTCTGACTCCCGTTAGCTGTACCAGTACTCGTACAATACTAGGTGACAGATACCTAGGTCACAGATACGCTTATATTCGTTTATCTCTTATAATCAGTTTACACTTGTATGAAAAAACCATTCAGTGACCACCCGATATATTACAGTATAATATATCTCACACCCATCGCGTGGGTGAACGCGGGCGGACTCCTGGTACAGAGCCAGGGCCGTGCCGTGGAGGACGCCCTTGAGGATGATGAAAATGAGCTCGTTGAGGGACCGCAGTGGTACTCGAGGTACTCGTAGCCATCGCCCACGCGGCGATCTGCCACTAGATGGACTGAAAAAGGTCCCATTGGGCCGAGTAACATTTGTGTACTAGCTAGGACCTAGGGTGAATTGTTGCATCCTGCCTGTGACCTCACACCTTCGGGGTGAGGTGGTGTCATGAAGGGGCTGACTTTGTGTCACTGACAGTCAACCCCCTTTCTGTGTCACCCCTCACTGCGAGTGTCACTTGCAATCTGTCACGTGCTTTCCGACCGACAATCCGACACACACAAAACCCTAAGTAATTGTGTTATCAAATTGTCTTAGCCGTTTTGCCCGTTCCTTGACTGTTTCCTGAAGCTGTGAATATATATCTTAACTATATATATATCACACTCTTCGTGAAAAAGCTAGCGGCCGATGTGGCACCTCAGGGCGAGGGGTGACAAAAGAGGCAGCTCCACCCCAACTTATGGGGGGTGAAAGTCAGTCTCCCCATGACTTTCGCCCGACCTTCCAATTCTGAGGGGAGGTTCCGTTGCAGTCGTCAAGGGCGGGGGTTGTGGGGTGGGGGGCTTGCCGTCGCCGCATATGCTGGTAGTCCCCCCCCCCACCCCTACTTCATTTCCAAACTCAAGTGATTAGTACATCCCCCCTTTCCACCCCGGTCGGACGGACCAAGTCGGTAGTGGGGAGGGGGTGGAGGAAGTGGGCGAGTTTTTTCAACAAGACCTGGTCTCGAAAGCTCGGGGGACACGAGTTTAGCGAGTCATCAGTCAACGACGAGAGTGGTGCGTGAGGCCGTAACTGCGCATGCTGAACGAAACGACAAACGAGGATGCGAATTGTGGCGATCGAGAGGTTGACAATCGATTTCCCATTGATCGGGCTGTCGGGAACGCGTCCCGGCTCTCAACTCTCAACCAGGGGGGGATAGTATATAGCTAGATACCCCTGTTCCACCCCCCTCTCCCCTGTGTCTCAACATCTCAACCGTGGAAAATTCAGCCCTCAACTTCGGGTGTCACATGATGATGATCGATGATGATCTGAAGCGAGTCAGCATTGATTTGAAAATACAAAATTGGTAATTTGACTGAAATTTTTTGGCATGAAACATCAAACAAAGAAAAAAGTGCAGTAAACCCTCTCACGCTCACGTCAAGGAAGGATCAGGGCTCTCTCGTCTTCAAAAGGTCGGAACACACCATACGCAAAGGCTGGCTTTAAAACAAAATGATGATGATGCTGACTGCTGAATAAACGAATTGCAGTTGAGTGGGTGTCCGGGACCGTATCAGGAAAAATCTTGATGCATAGACAACTAGAAAACCTTCAAAACCTGCAAGACGATCCAATCAATTCTGCTCCCTGCGTCGCCTAACTTTTCCTTGCCAGCTACCGCTTAGTTGCGATCAGATGGGTGTGCAGGGAACTGCGGGCACGCTTGCCTCTACACGAACTCTCGTTGGCAGTGCACATTCTGACGACAGTCACAGTGATCTTGGCGAAGATATAGAAAAGCGGGAGACGTTTGCTTCTACAGATGTTTCAGCTGAATATCCCAAAGCGAACACGAAGCGCAAATTTCAGATTGAAGCCTCCTCGACACCCGATGAGGAAGCAAACCTACACCCCAAAATATCCGGAATAGTCACAAAAAAACAAGCGACGTACCTTAGTCCACAAGACGGGCGACCTGCGAATAGTCTCGACCGACATACCACAAACCTAGAGCGTGGGGCGCCAGCGAGCCCTTCAGGAAAGAGGTGCTCGGCGACATCAACTGGGGCCGAAGTTTCCGATGATTTCAGCGGTGGCTCTGAGGTCGAGTTTTCACAGAAGAGGTCGCTGGTTGTAAGACAGCAAACGGAAGCGGTCAACGATTTCTCTACAATCGCGAAAGAGCCACCTGAAGCTGCTGAGGCCTCACTTGTGCCCTCCCCGCCGGAGGCCTCTGGGCTTCCAGACGCGGAAACACAGCCGGATCCCTCCGTGCCTAAGCCGATGGATGAGATCATAGCGCGAGAGAGAGAGCCTGAAGAATCGGTGGCAGAAGAACTCCCTGAAATCTCGGAAGGAACGCCCGAAAGGGAGACCACGCCTGCAGAACTTGACATTGATGAACTAAATGCCGAAATCGATCAGCTTGTGCAAGACAACGCCATGTATGTCGACCCGGAAGAAATCGAACGTCTTATACAAAATAATGCTGCCCTCCCGGATGACTATCGTTTCGACGCTTCTGAACCAGCGGTAAGATGATTCGCTTTTGCTCTGGGCAGTCCTCAAGGCGCTACTAAGTGGCAGCAGCCTGCACCCACAAGCCCCTGTCCTCCTCGTGTCGCACGCCTATAATATGATAATATATATAGCAACAAGTCCTTCCACCCGATTTTCCGGCGAACGTTTACGCCTGTTCCGATGCAACCCTCACATATCCCAAGGGGACTGGGTCTTCGAATCCACGTGGTAATCGCGCTGGCGCTGGCGCGCGTCTTATGTACACACTCTCCGCAGTGTCCTCGGACTGCACGTCGGACAAACGGAGAGAGTGACCTGTCAGGTCCGGTGGCTTGGCTCACCGAAACATAGGTTCACCGGTGATCTCCTCGAACGAAGTTCTCGCCTAACTCCGCTGCCTTTCCACCAAGTAACGGTGTCGCCGACGCATGATCTACCTCTCACAAGCAAGCATGTTTAGCGCCTTGGTTAATGAGCCATGCTACCTGATCTCCTCACGCTCGAGTAGCACACCGTGCTTGTCGAAGCTTAATAACCCTAAAGGATGCCGTTTTACTTCCACTTATCACCTGCTGTGACTCCCAAGCTCCTCTGTCGCTGTCGTGCAGTCCTTCAATGACGAGGAGATGACAGATGCTATGACAGAGCCGCCTCCAAGACTTCCGACGCCGCAAGAGAGGATCCAGGTGCCCCCGAGCCCGGAGTGCGCGCGAGGGCCGCGGCGGACAACGCCAGAGCTGAAGACTTCTTGGCAGAGCTCATGTCTCAACTTGCATCCCCCCCCGAAGACAGCTGCGAAAAAAGGGCTTTTTTCAGCGCTTTGCAAAGTGCTGGCAGTTTCGGCCGTGGAGCCTGCGGTGTGCGGATAGTTTCGGCCGTGGAGCCTGCGGTATGAGTTTCGGCTACCGGAGGCTCGATGTGCTGGGGGAACTGGCTGCCGGCGTTTAGTGTGCCCGAAGATCCGGCTGGCGGGGCAGGTCACCACGGCCCCTTGTCAAGTCGGCCCCTCTCGGCGGCTCCATGCTACGTTGGCCCACCTCGACATTTCCTTGCCATCCCCTCTCAGCAGTCACGGTCATGCTCAGCGTCACGTCGGCCTCTCTCGGCGGCTCCGCGCCACGTCGGCCCCTTTTTGGGTGTGCCATAGCAAGCTTGAAGTCACTGAGTACCTCCGACGTTGTGCAGGCGATGTTGGACGAGAATGCGAGCCGCATTCACCAGCTGCAGGCTTTGAGTAATACGCAGGTAGGTTGCCGTACTCGCCGACGAGCAGCCTCTTGCCTCCCGCGCGATGTGTGCAGGCTGCCCACCCTCTCTTCGGGGCGCTGGTCGTTTCAGGTGCACGCGGAACCCGCGGTGCGTCAGAGAGAGCTGATGCGCGACGCTCACAAGACCGTGGGCCTCCTGGCCAAGCACCTGCCCCCAACGGTCTGGGCCCCGCCACTCACTCTCCGGGACTTGTGCACCCCTCAGACCATCAGACAAGGGCGACCCGCGGTGCTGTCGCCTTGCTCTCTGACAGAACTGGATAACACTGAGCACGGTGTCCGCGGAGTCAGCACCATTTTTCTTTCAAGATTGTGCCGATTCTGCTGGGATCCATGTTTTAATCACACGATTCTGATCGTCAGATTGCGCTGACTCTGTGGACACCACGTTCAATGTTTTCCGGTTCTGTCACACCACATCAGCCGTTGGACAGCGCAGCCCAGCGTGGTGGTGAGACAGTCACCGGCTTTTTTGACCCGAGGCTGACTGTACGGGCCGGGCTGCATTCAGGCTCCTGAGCATCTGACGAGGGCGTGGCTGCTGTGGGGGCGCCCAGGCGCTCTTCGGAGTTGGCAGGAAGCACAAATCTCTGGTGCATCTTGCCAACAATGCTCGTGTGCTAGGCCTGCTGCCTCTCCCCGACGACTACCCACCCCCGCTGCCCCAACCCATGAAGGCTCCGGTGCGTCTGCCCACCTCGATGATGGCACCGTAGGCTGAGACCCTTCCCCCAACTCCAGGAGACCCACTCCTGAGCGCGCCGGACCCTCTCCCGAGCGCGCCAGACCCTCTCCCGAGCGCGCCGGACCCTCTCCCGAGCGCGCCAGACCCTCTCCCGAGCGCGCCAGACCCTCTCCCGAGCGCGCCAGACCCTCTCCCGAGCGCGCCAGACCCTCTCCCGAGCGCGCCGGACCCTCTCCCGAGCGCGCCAGACCCTCTCCCGAGCGCGCCGGACCCTCTCCCGAGCGCGCCAGACCTCTCCCGAGCGCGCCAGACCCTCTCCCGAGCGCTGTGACCCTCTCCCGAGCGCCGGATTCCCTCCCCGCAGCCAGACCCTCTCCCGAGCGCGCCGGACCCCTCTCTCGAGCCGCGCCAGACCCTCTCCTGAGCGCGCGGACCCCTCTCCCGAGCGCCAAGCCGGGACCCTTCCCTCCCGAGCGCTTGTGACCCTCTCCCGAGCGCGCCAGACCCCTCTCCCGAGCGCTCGGGACCTCTCCCGAGCGCGCTTGCACCCTCCCGAGCGCGCTAGACCCTTCTCCCGAGCGCGCCAGACCCTCTCTGAGCGCGCCGGACCCTCTCCTGAGCGTCGGACCCCCTCCCCCGAGCGCGCTTGTGACCTCTCCCGAGCGCGCCAGACCTCTCCCGAGCGCCAGACCCTCCCGAGCGCGCGGACCTCTCCCGAGCGCGCCGGACCCTCTCCCGAGCGCGCCAGACCCTCCCCCGAGCGCGCCAGACCCTCTCCCGAGCGCGCCGGACCCTCTCCCGAGCGCGCCAGACCCCCTCCCGAGCGCGCCGGAACCTCTCCCGAGCGCGCCGGACCCCCTCCCGAGCGCGCCAGACTCTCTGGCGCACTTGGTGGGCCGTTGAGTGCACCGTGGGATGTGAGCAGTCCATACTCAGTTCATCCTTTTGGGCGCTTAAATGGCTGGGTGGGGTACACAGACGCCAGCACGGGTTCTCACCACCGGGCGTGCGTGGGCAGGGCGGGGTACACAGACGCCGGCGAGGTTTCTCACCACCGGGCGTGCGTGGGCAGAGCGGGGTACACATACGCCAGCAAGGGTTCTCACCACTGGCGTGCGTGGGCAGAGCGGGGTACACAGACGCCGGCGAGGTTTCTCACAGATCTCTGTTACTCTGTCTATGCACAGATCCCTCACATGACCAATGGAGGGTGCTGGCAACCTGTTGCATTCAGCTCTTAGATTGCGTGGAGGGCGAAGAAGAGGGGAGGGGGGGTTGGATCTGTTGCTGTGCAGCCCGCGGTGACGACATCCCAGGCAGGCAACAAGGCTGTGTGGCCCGAGGCCCCGTACTCCACAACGCCCAAACCGACGCTGCATCTCGCAGTCCACCCCATGGATCCAGGAGCCGTGCTGCCTGACACCCATCGCGGCGGGTGCGCACAGCCTGTGGCAACGGGGGAGATGAAGGGCCCTCTGACGTCTGCCCACCACGCCTTGTGCTTAATGTCGCTGGTTGGTGCTCAGACATGCTGCTACGGGGACAGCAGCGGCACTCGTTCTCGTGCAGGGCAAGCCAGGGCGCAATGCCTATGGTGGAGGCACGGGGGGCGCTGGTGCTCGTGCAGGGCAAGCCAGGGCGCAATGCCTATGGTGGAGGCACGGGGGCGCTGGTGCTCGTGCAGGGCAAGCCAGGGCGCAATGCCCATGGTGGAGGCGCGGGGGCTGGTGCTCGTGCAGGGCAAGCCAGGGCGCAATGCCTATGGTGGAGGCACGGGGCGCTGGTGCTCGTGCAGGGCAAGCCAGGGCGCAATGCCTATGGTGGAGGCACGGGGGCTTCAGGGGGGCTCTGGTGCTCAGGGAGAGAGATGGAAGCATCGGATTCAAAGGGATGGGTGGATTGATGCCATCGTTAGGGTGGATTGATGCCATCGTTAGGGTGGATTGATGCCATCGTTAGGGTGAGGGATGCCATCGTTAGGGTGAGGGAGACGCGGCGCTGACGCTAGGGAGCGCGAGCCTGTTTTTGGATGAGGTGGGCATCTGTGCAGTATACGGGCTTGGGGTGCAGCAACCTACGCTACAATCACGCGATTTAATCAACGGTGGTGGGAGGGAGGGGGCTGCGCCTGAGTAACCGAGGATCATCGATAATCGAGGATGGGAGGAAGGGAGCTGCGCCGGGGTAATCGAGGATCATCGATCAGCGAGGATGGGAGGGAGGGGGCTGCGCTGCAATCGAGATCATCGATCAGCGAGGATGGGAGGGAGGCTGCGCCGGGGTAATTGAGGATCATCGACAGCTGGTGATGGAGGGAGGCTGCGCCTGGGTAATCGAGGATCATCGATCAGCGAGATGGGAGGGAGGGGGCTGCGCTGCACCGAGGATCACGATCAGCGAGATGGGAGGGAGGGGGCTGCGCCGGCAATCGAGGATCATCGATCAGCGTGATGGGAGGGAGGCTGCGCCTGGGTAATCGAGGATCATCGATCAGCGAGGATGGGAGGGGAGGCTGCCCGGGGTAATCGAGGATCACCGATCAGCGAGGATGGGAGGGAGGGGGCTGCGCCGGGGTATCCGAAGGATTGTTGATCATGTATTGTGATGTGCAAGCCCTGCCATGCAAAGCTCCGTCTGAAAGGCGATGTTGTGCGGGGTGGAGGGTCGGGGCGATGTTGTGCGGGGCGGCGTGACCAGGACTGGAGTTCACAGCACTGCCAAGCAGCCAGCAAGCGCCACCCAGGGCGAGAAGACGGAGAAGAAACGCGGACGACCAGCAAAGTACGTGGTTTATTCTCTCGTGGCGATGGTGCAAAGTCTCGTGGTCTCGTGGCGATGGCGCAAGGTCTCGTGGCGATGGCTCCAAGCTCTTTCCGAGGATGCGGGTTGGGTTGGAGTGCCGACCCCCTAGGGCACCTATACATGCGGGTTCCGTGTAA
>LGRX02030906.1:0-38639 GCA_001247695.2 Cymbomonas tetramitiformis | reverse complement strand
TTGTTGGCTGGATTTACTTGCCATGGGATGTAGATATTTAGCCAGCACAACTGCGAGGAAGAAGATCTGTGGAACGAGGCCGGCTCGAACCTGGAGGAATTCCTGCCTACGAAATCGGACGTGAACGACGTCGTACCTGACCAGGAGGAGTGGAACACAGATGTGGCGCCAGGCGACCCGTTACTCGTGGGCGATACCGACGCCGACCACTTGACGGTGGGCGAGGCGGTTTGCTACTTCATGGAGTTGCGAAGGGCGCAACATTGGTCGAGGCCTGCATTCGACAGGTTTTTGAAGGTTTTGATCATGCTCATGGGGGGGCCTGGAAAGTGCAATCTTCCGTCAAGTCTATATAGAATGAGGAAGTTTCTGAAGACCGGGTCACACATGGACCACGCCGTGCATGTATGCGTGAATTGGTGCCGACATTACCCCCCTGGCGACGACCGAAGCTCATGGGACAAGAACCAGACCTGTGACACAATACTGGAAA
This sequence comes from Cymbomonas tetramitiformis, assembly GCA_001247695.2. Taxonomy (NCBI): domain Eukaryota; kingdom Viridiplantae; phylum Chlorophyta; class Pyramimonadophyceae; order Pyramimonadales; family Pyramimonadaceae; genus Cymbomonas; species Cymbomonas tetramitiformis. The sequence goes on along the minus strand of LGRX02030906.1, from coordinate 38,146 downwards.
CCAACTCCGACGGTGCGCCGGTGCGCACGTGTAAGGAGAAACGGTTCGAGGTCATACGTACCAGCGATGGTCGAGATGAGCTCCGTCCACGGGATTGGTTTTACTACTTCGCGCCGCAGCGTACTATAAAACGTTGGATGCGTAACCCGGAGTTTTGCAAGCAACGGGCCCGGCGGGATGCTCGAACAGGACTTGACTTCTGGACGGCAGCGCTGGCCGAACGTATTGATTAGGCCGTCGGAGGTGCCTTGCTTTCGCCGTCAGCGAGTACACCTGTAGAGCCGCCTCCAGAGGGGGGCGATCCTGGTGTGGAATACGCGGAGTACCGCTCGATGATCCTCTCTCCCGGCGCGGATGATGCCCAACTGTGGAACTCGGACATCGGGTGCGATGGGGACGCCATCACCCTCGATTTCCCAGCTTTCGTTGTATTTGTGGCAGCACGGATGCTGCGACCTGAATGGATGTGTGTATTCTTTTTTCTGTATATAGTATAACAACTGCTTTCTTTGTGACCAGGTCATATTCCATGGGTGCTGGCGTGATAAAGTGCGAGGATCTGCACATCTTGGTACGCTTTGGAAATGAAGGGCCTGCTGTGATGCGAATGCTGTTTTGTAAATGAATACCAATGGCGTACGGTGGATGAACGCAATGTGGGATGGGTGTCGCAATGGATGGTTGCAGTTTCGTCAACGTGATATGTGGCATCGGGTGCTGTGGGTTACACGCGGCCCCCGGCAAAAGGAGAAGAATCCCCTGGTGATATGGGCACTATTTGAAGCCGAGTTGCTACGCCTAATGCACGGGTTTGAGGTGTACGACAGTTTCCTGGAGAGAACTTACAAACTTAAAGTATTCTTGGGAATGGTGCACGCGGATTCGGTGATGCGGATCACAATGGGGCGGTTTATGGGAGTTGGTAGCTACCGGGCTGATGCCTACAGTCTGTTCGAAGGGACGAGCGGTCCCGGCGGGAAGGGAATGTATTTCAAGGGGTATGCCAAGCCGGTGAAGCTAACAATGACAACCGTGCAGGGGAAATCCGAGGTGTATGCGGACGAAGAGCTCCTCATGCTTTCTAAAGACGGGCATGCTGGGTTGGTATCTAGAACCGAAGGAGGGGAATCCCCGAAAATGACTGGACGGCATGGGCGCGGTGCGCTCGAGTTGATCCCGTACTTCGATCCCATGCTTCAATACGCAGTCCCCTTCGGGCACTGCGTGTTATACGGGCTGGCGAAGAGATTCTGGAAGCTATTATTGGGCAAAGTGCCAGGGGTACCCGACGCGACCTTCAGTTTGCCCAAGACGATTCTGGACGAAATGCAAGCCCGGGCGAAGCTCGTGAAGCCTCCACACGACGTCATCCGCAAGTACAACGACATTGTGCAATATTTCGGTGAGTTAAGTAGGCTTGTCAGGGATGTGCGCTACGCACATCGCAAACCTGCATTAGTTGACGTTGCCATGAGTGCCACGCCTCGGAGACCTGTAGTGTGTATAATGGGACATACTACATCGCCCAGTTGGATGGTTGGTTGTGTGACAGGCATGTACACAATGGAGGACGTCCTGAACTGGATCATCTACTACAGCCCTCTGGTGATTGGTGATCAACTCGCCAAGTGGAATATGGTGATGGAGGACGCTTGGCAGCAGCTGCGCAGAGCTGTGCTTCACTATGTGCGAGCTTCGGGAACTCACGCGGGGTGGAGTACTGCTGAGGTGGAAGGAGCTAGAGCGGCAGCACGCGATCACCTCCGAGCGCATGCAAACATCATGGAAAACACAGGTATATTGAAACTGCTCACATACAACATGAGGCTGGCAGTGGTGTATCTGTTTCGGCAAGAACACTATTTGGGCGAGGTCGGTGCAGCCATGGAGTTGTGGGTGGAGCGTGCCATTCAGCGTCTGAAGGGAGTGGTTAAGGATACCCACGTGAAACAAAAGCCAGTGGAGGCTATCGTGAACGCTATTTGTGACGAAGATGCCCTACAGGACTACCGCTTCAGAAACCCAAATATGCGCAGCATGGATGTCTTGGCGGAGAAGTTGTTTCCCAAACCCACCGTCAGAGCTGCCACGGATCCAGCGGCGAAATTGGTCGAGGCGCCCTGTTATTTTTTGGGCACAGGGAGGAAACTATTGTCCACTACTCTCCCATGCAACCTGCGGCTGCAACTTGATCGCCTGTTGGCAAGTTGTGCGCAGGCATCGCCTGGGGAATGTGACATCACGGTGTACCTCAGGATGTCCCTCAACACAGAGGTGGTGCATTCTTCCCAGTACATGCGAGCCACGAAGCGAATCTCACACCACGTCTCCCTCACTGGTACCGTCAGTGGTTTCGGCGAGCTAGGTCTACCACCAGGCTACCCTTACGCACAAATCCTCGCGTATTACCTTGTGACAAACTCTGCAACACAGCAGGTGGTGTGTCGCCTGGCACGGGTCGTTGCGTACAGAGAAATCCAAGACGAGTACCGTACAAAGCAAGGGGTAACAGTGGTGGACAAGGAGGATTGTGTAGAGCTCATCGTACCATGTGCCGCCATCCTCACCAAGGCCATGTTTCAAGATCTCCCTGGCAGTACACACTGCCACGTCATGCACCTATTTCATCAAGTACGCATGGGCTGTTACTAATGAGACCACCCGATTCACTTTACCTAGCGCGGCACGCGTGTCGTGCATCGGCTTCCAGCATCGCCTGACCCAGCTAGAGAGCATTGATTGGCTGAACCATGGCTGAACTGCTGAACAATAGCCTAATACTTGTATGCGGCGTGGACCTGTGTAGGACTTTCTCATACTGTATTTATGGACCAATGGCTTCCCTAAACATCTAGCCAATTGTAATACACTGTGCCTAGGGTTTCCCCAACATTGGACCAATAAAATAGCAGCATATTAGGTTTCCCTACACATCTAGCCAATAGAAAAGCATAGTGCCTACGGTTTCCTAAACAATGGACCAATAACATAGCTGCATGTTAGGTTTTCCTAAACATCTAGCCAATAGCAAAGCACAGTGCATAGGGTTTCCTAAACATTGGGCCAATAACATAGCTGCATATTAGGTTTCCCTACACATCTAGCCAATAGCAAAGCACAGTGCATAGGGTTTCCTAAACATTGGACCAATAACATAGCTGCATATTAGGTTTTCGTGAACTTCTAGCCAATAGCAAAGCACAATACCTAGGGTTTCCTAAACATCGGGCCAATAAAATAGCAGCATATTAGGTTTTCCTAAACATCTAGCCAATAGCAAAGCACGATGCCTAGGGTTTCCTAAACATTGGACCAATAACATAGCTGCGTATTTAAATGTGTCATCGGTTTATATTGTGTCATTTTCCTAACTTTTGAATTATACCAAGTTTATATATACTCTCGTCCAATCACTAATTACCCAACTTTAGGAGAACCCAATGTTAACATACAGTACGAGTTTATACTTAAGTATGTGTTCATATGACATGTTTAGGAGATTTTTAGGAGATTTTTAGGAGATTCTTAGGAATATTTAGGAATACTTAGGAGATTAGTTGTTATAGTGAAGAACTTAAGGATGCTCTCTGTTCTGGGAGGTGCCTGAGGCCCATCGATTACGACAGACCTCTCATATTGTACACTGATTGGAGCACCTATGGCATTGGCGCAGTGCTGGGCCAGAAGGACGATGACGGGAAGGAATACATTTGTATGGCAATCAGCCGATCTCTGAGTAAAACGGAGAGACAGTACGCCAGCTTCAAAGGTGAGATGCTCGCAGTGGTATGGGCAGTGCGCACGTTGAGGCAGTACTTGCATGGAGTCCACTTCACCTTGGTGACCGACCACTCACCGCTTACCACCCTGATGGAGAAGGCTGATCTCCAAGGGCAACACCTACGCTGGGCAATCAGTTTGCAGGAGTTCGACTTCACCGTGAAGTATCGGCCAGGCGCCAAGAACAGCAACGCTGACGTGCCATCTCGCTACCCACTGCCATCCACCACGGATGAGACTGGAGCGAGGCATGAAAGGGAGAAGGTGACTGCGTTACACGCAGGCGTGGGGGAAGTCCATGCGAAGGACTTCGGTGACCATTTGTGCTTTATGTTGGCTGGGGATACCTTCCCAGGGGAAGAGGCCACGCCAGAGGTGCAGGTTGCCAACTACTGCAGGATGGCTGCCATGGAGCAGCTGGGCACAGGACCAGTGCATCGTCTGTTCGATTTGCACTACCATGAGGAATTAGAATGCAATCATGGGGACATGTTCGACACTGACTCGCCCGAGCTGGTGACCGACTCTGGGAGGATAGCCAGAGCAGCTTGGAAGGCGCTGAGCCTGGTTAGGCCAACGCGGGGCACGCATGGCGAGGGGAGCCCTGCTGTGTACAGCAGCGAATACTTTGAAGGTGAGCGCATCCTGAAGCCCGAGAAGGTCGACACCAGGGTGCTGAGCAGCCGATTCTTCTCTCAAGCTCGGCAGGAAGGCGTGGTGTGCTACGAACCATGTGGAGGCCTATGTGCTGGGCTAGAAATGTTGCTCCGCAGTGGGATGAAGGTGGATCGCTACCTGTATCAGGGCATATCCCCGAGCAGTCAGACGGTTGCCAGAGCCAGGTGTGCGGCATTGCTGAGACGATACCCTGACCTCATCTCGCCCCATGCAATAGAGCTTGGGGCTTTACCCCAAGATCTGCGCGAGACCACCAGCGCCGACTTCATACGAGCGGGAGCTCTTCAAGGACGCCAGTGGGTCATGGTATGTGGGTTCCCATGTCAGGATCTCTCCCCTGCTGGAACACTCACAGGCCTGGATGGCAGGCACAGCAAATTATTTTATGAAGTGGTCAGGCTTCTGTCCACACTCCAGCAGCTGCAGCGGAGAAGGTGAAGGCATTGGTATGTTCACTTTCAGTTTGGGCAAGTTCGTGGCAGATGGTGATACGACCCAGTATGCTGAGCAAGCCCACATTTGAGTCTGTGCTACTGCACGCAGCAGCTACAGATGGGGGATGTTGGAATCTGGGCTTGCATGTAAGAGTTCAGCGTTCGATAACAGGGTATCAGAATTTTAAAAATTTTGTAGCTCTGCGATCTTATGCTGTGTTGAGAATTGCTCGATCAGTTACCGGCACCAGTGGATATTAATGATGCTTATGATCAGTCGCGAGTGTTAAGTTCGTTCGATTCCGAGATTGTACCATCATATGCACGCGTTTGCGACAGCTGTAACAAACGCCGGCTTCTCATGGTACCGCGCCGGGTTTGTTCAGCTGGTGACACGCATGACAGTGGTGACAGCATGACAGGCTTTACGAAGATGACCATCTGTGAGATGCAGACTTGTCAGAGAAGATATAGTCACCATCAGGTGACCAGGGAATGATAAGACGAAGATGGCAGTGACTCCTTTGCCGCTGACGTGTCAGTCAGAATGCGGTAAACGGTAACATTGTTAGAGCTGGCATGGGATAATGACTTTCCATTGGCCAGATGAAGATTTAAGGGCTAGAACCCGTTACAGTTTTGGGAAATGTGACAGGACATTGAGATATAAGTAGACTCTGACCGAAGGTCAGGCTAGTGGACTCATTATTGTTTTGCCTTCGCAAGTACTAGGTGGCTGTTCGCGTGCCAGTGCTAGAGTGCTAAGACAGTTCTGCTCACAGCTTTTGTACACACAATAATTCGTATTTTGTGATATAATATCAATTTTGACGGATATATTTTACTGCTGTTTTCATACTTTTTCATGTTGGAATCTGGGCTTGCATGTAAGAGTTCAGCGTTCGATAACAGGGTATCAGAATTTTAAAAATTTTGTAGCTCTGCGATCTTATGCTGTGTTGAGAATTGCTCGATCAGTTACCGGCACCAGTGGATATTAATGATGCTTATGATCAGTCGCGAGTGTTAAGTTCGTTCGATTCCGAGATTGTACCATCATATGCACGCGTTTGCGACACCAGCGACCTGCCAGGCCACAACGCACAGCAGCATGCAGCAAGTGTCTTGCCAACACCAATAATACGTGAAGAAGTAGGTTGTGGTGCGCCCACTGCTGGTGTGGGACTGTGCGTATAGTCCACAATGTGCGTGCCATGGCTCTGCGAGCCAGGCTGGAACGGCACACCCAGAGTGCTGCCATCTCCCCAAGGTACCTTGTAGTGACCTCCAGGGCCGCCCATATCATTACCACTGCCAAGTGAGGCAGTTGCGGCCATTGCATGCGCACGAGTGCCCCCGTGAGGAGGAAGTACACCTGCAAGTGCCTCGCCCACCATCTTGTGGCGGGCTGCGTGCCCGGCCCATGGCCGGGTCCACTGCTCAGTAGCGGGCTCGCCGGGCTGCAGCTGGCCCGGTGCCCGATGGAAAAGGCGGCAGCACTGCATCCCTTCTCCTGTCCTCCATCATCTGGTCGTGCCTTTCTCGTGCAGTGGCTGCACGGGCTACTCTCTGGCCTGCGCGTTCGCTGCGAGCGACTCCAGGACGCTGGGTTCTATCTCCGGGGCTCGGTGACCTCCTCCTGCGCTGCCCGCTCCGTGGGGAGTGTCGGTGCGCCGACCCAGGTGTCGAGCTCGTGTGATGTCTGTCACGACGGCTCCCACTCTGGCCCCTGGTGCCTGCGACACGAACATTCTCCTGCACCGGACTGCGGTGCCCTGTGAGATTCTGGGCCTGCGGTGACATGTACGATGCAGCTTCCTGGTCCTGCGCGCCTGAAGGGAATACTTCGGTCTCCTGACTGCAGATGTCTTCTGAAGCGGTGGGGGAACCCATGTTGACGACTGTGCGGTGCTCGGACCGCTGGGCGAGGTTGACCTCCAAGATGCCCCTGGAATGCAACCCACAGAACGTGTCGCCGGCGACAACCTCATCCACTGGCAGTTCGAGAGCGTCATGGCGATCATTGTGGATGGCGTTGCTGGCGGTGTTCTGCCCTATCCTGGCTCCCCCCACGGAGGAATGCGGTCGCCCCTGCAACTCCTTTAAGGCCTTTTTGTGCTCCCTGATGATGGCATCCCTCCTCTCAATCACGGCATCACTCTCCACGATGGCGGCGCGAAGCATCCCTTCTGGCGTCTCGTCATCCCCAGCGCCATGCGCTACGTCATGCCCTGCCGAAGCAGAGTGTTCCGACAACGGCGACGATGTCCGCGTGCGGTGCGGGCTAGGAGCCGTTCGATCACCGCGTGCAGGGTCGCGCGAGCGCCTCGATGCGCTGTTCACCTCTTCATCGCCCCTTGTCTGTCTGTGGAGGGAGTTGTCACTCTCTCGCTCCTAACGATGGGGCGGGCGATGGCGGTGCACCCGGGGACGTTGGAGCACCCTCCTCTGCAGTTGTGGTCAAATTGTTCATGAACTCGCCAGCCAGATGTGCACGCAACTCAGTTCGTCGCTCTTCTTCAGCACGCAACGCAGGCCCTACGCGAGCTGCGAGTGCAGATAGAGGGGCCCGGTGCATCACTGCGGACCTTTCCCATGTCACCCAACAGCACTGCTCGAACTTGCGTGTTCTGGAGGAAAGGTACTCCATCGTGAACACGACGCCGTAGGAGCCTCGTGCGTGATAAAAGCCATGATCCTCGCAGAGATAGTACACCGCTTTGGAACGAGGTGAGGCTCTAGTCCTGAGGACGTGTAGCGTGCCTCGCTGCGGGCCGTCAATCAGGTGGAGCTTGGCCAGCTCGATAAGGTCCTCTGTCACCCGTGCAGAGGTCTGCCACGTGTTTCCGTATGGTGCCCAAGAGTCCGTCAGTGCAACCGACTGACTGCTCTCCCAGGGGCAAGTACTCACCTCGCTGTCCCACCGCCGCAGAGGAGGCGTAGCGGTGCATCAGCTTGCTACTGAGCTCGCATGTGTGCAGCCCCTTCCCACACTCCGCATAGGGCTTCCCCAGCATGAACTGCATCTTACTTTTGAAGCATCGGTACGGGATGAGGAAGACAGTCTGCCCATCCCATTGTACCAGCTCCGCGATCTGAGCTGGGTCCAGCCAAGTAGACTCCTGAGTGGTGTTCTCGCTGTTGGTGTCAGACTCAGCTTGGTAAGTGCCCTGGAACACAGACGGCTGGTACTCCTGACTCTGAGGGTCGAAGTCCCCTTCGGGCCACGTCTGATGTCTCAGCCGCAGCGGAGCTGACACTGTTGCTGGTGGCGGCGCATGACCAGATGGCCTTACAACCGCCCTCCTCGCGGTTTTGTCTGCAGGAGCTGGCGGTCGAAGTGCTGACGCATGACTAGATGGCCCTGCGCCATCCCTCCTCACAGTCTTGTGTGCAGGGGTTGGCGGTCGAGGTGGCGGCGCCCGTCTGACTCCATAGGTGTTCAGCTCGTCACGTGCCTCATCCTCAGACTTACACGCAGAGAGCATCACCCTGCCCTCTCCCAAGTGCAGGAACTCCTGGGCGGCGGCGTTGGTGTTGAACACTTCGCCATGTCCCCCTTCTCCATCTGTCACTGGGTAGAACTTCTCCACCTTGCACGTCACATCTGTCAGTGTCAACAAAGGAATGGCCTGCTTGCCAGCCACCACCTCGTCATACTTTGTCTTCAGTCGCGCTCTGAGATTGGCAACATCCACCTTCTGGACGTACTTCAGAGGCTAATATCTCCAGCACTGGTCCTTCTCATAGTAAAACGGCAGCTGGAATTCACCAGTCACCCTGCACATGGGGCTCATGCTGACGCCATCAGCCATGGTGTGACGCATTATCATCTCCATCGATCAGCTCCCATTGCACTCGGGTCTTTTCGCTGAGCACACAGAACTGATGCACCCTCTTGTCCCACATGAGGGTACCAGTTACGACGCCCGTGGGGCACACCTGCTGGGCGCTGAGGGCCTCCTGGACGTCCGCCATGGTGTAGCGCCCGGCGTCTCGGTGAGCTTGGCAGTCAGGAGGTGCAACCTGGTCGCCATCCTTTCTCCACCTCGCGCGCGTGACCCAGGTGTCTGCTGAGGCCACCTTGGTTTCGTTGTTGACCTTCTGGTCCACGAGCGTGAAGTCGGGCCACAGCAGCTCCGTCTCCAGGACGTCCCTCTCCTCTCCGCAGCGCGCGAACGTGACGCGCACGAAACCTGCTTCGAGTTTCATCCTCCCGTCGACCCCCCAGAGTTTGCACAAACGGGCGTAGCCGGTACGGTCCACGAACAGGCGCTGCTGAGACCAGCTGCCCTCCTCGCTCTCACCACTCCATGGGTGTACCGCCATGCCCTGCCACGGCTGCGTACTGGCCAGGACGTACTCCTTGTCACCCGCAGCCTCTTGCTCCTGCGTCAGGTCAGGATGACGGGGGTCGACCTGCGTAGCTGTCAGCCCTGCCGGCGCGATGGGTGCAGCGTCCACTGCTCCCTCGGGGCTGTCCCATTCACTCCGCATCCTCATGTTTGCCTCACGTTGACTGCACGATGTAGCTTGCAGCAGATTCAGCATCTTGTCCGTGACAGACGTCCCAGGCGCAGGGGTTTTGAACCTGAGGTCCTCAGCATGTAGGCTGACTCGTCCACGCAGTAAGTTCGGCTCGCATCAGTGAGCTGGGTCGCAGTGCTCCAGCTTCCACCATGGCCTGGCAACGCGCGTCGAGCATCTCTCGTTCCTCGGCGTTGAACCTCTTCAGCCTGAGCTCATCCAGGAACGACTCCAGGAGAAGTGCTAGTTCAGGATGTCCTCGTAAGAACGCGCATCGCTCCCCTGAGAGGGCCAGGCGCCCCTCTCCCACTGACCCAGCATGTGCAAACTCTTGCTGGCGCGAAGCGCGGTCGTCGAAGATCTCCGTCGCAAGGCATGCCCTGGGGTCCTCATTCCTCTTGCACCTCACGTCGGTGGGTGGCGTCAGCTCGATAAGCGGCAACGTGACCTTCTCTCTCATGCCCAGTGACACCGCAGCCTCAGAAGTGGCGATGCCACGGTACAGGTCGATAGTGAGCTTCAACGCATTCTTCAGTGGCCCAGTGCCCACTAGGAAATCCCACGTGGTGTCGTTGGTGAACGTAACGAACGCGTGAAGACGATGGAGCGTCATGTAATAAGGGGTGGTAGCACTTCATTTTTGTCGCGAGGTCTTTTTATTTGTCGCACCGTGCGACAAAACTGTAATTATACCGTGCGACAGAAATGAGCGTTGCGCTCATTTCTGTCGCACCTGCGACAAACATGAGCGCAACGCTCATTTATGTCGTGGAAATTCACAGAAATTTTCTGGACGAATGATTTTAATATACCAAATTCCGAAACAAAATAACGACAGCGCAAAAATAGCCTAACAGCTTTCAGCGGTACATAGACAGTGAAAGAATTTCAAGGGTGCGCAAGCACTAGGCATTCATCTAGCAAGCAAGCGGGCATCGTGCACACACAAGCAGAGCACTAAAGGTTGAATTCGTTACAAGAAATGTGCAAATACGATTTTAAAAGAATGAGCCATACATGGTGAATACAGAATAAGAAATGTCACAACAAGAAAGTTCAAGTACGATGTTAGATATCGGCGCCTTGAAAATAGCTGGACGCTAAAAAGCATCACTAAAAATTTGAAATACCTGCACGATTAAAGGGAAAATATCAGCACCAATTAGCCGCTCTTGCACTGCTCGGGACTGGACTCGTGCCAGCCCCCTCCGAAGCAACGCAAGCACTTGGGCTTGTCGTTCGCACGACTGCCCTCGCTCGGCTGGTGGAGGGGTGTTGTTGTACGTGGGCTTCTTAGCTCTCGCCGCAACGTTCACCTCCTTCTTCATCTTCTTAGAAGGTGAAGCGTCCACCTTCTTGCTGCCCTCAGGATCCCCAGACTGTCCGTCCACGGCTGACTCCGCCTTCCTGATCGAGTTCTTGATGGCCTTGAGGTCGAGGCCATGCTGTCTGGCTTCCCAGGTAGAGTACTGGCAGCCGCATCGCCTCGTGATCTCCTGCAAGAACGTGAGGATCCAGGACTCGGCGTCGCTCTTATTAAGCTTGTCCTGAACCTCTACAATGGCCTTCAGGTTCTTCCAGGTTACCCTGTTGGGTGGCGGGTACTGCGCTCTCAATTGCTCTTTGACCCGCGTCTGGAAGATCTTGATGCGGAGGTTCTCCACGCAATCCTCGATGAAGGTGCGCAGAGTCTCGTCACTCACCACCTTCCCGGTGTTGAGCTGCATCTCCCTGCGTTGACACATTTTCGATGTACGTTAGCCCGTCTTGCCCCGGTTCTTGGGGCTTCTGGGTCAAGAGAGCAACTTTCTCCTGAGTCCCCTTCATCATAAACTTTTTGTCAAGCGCAGCAATGAATCCCCTGAGGGCGAAGAAGTACTGCGAGTCATGAGTGCCGTCGTGTCCCGTCAACCCTTTCAGCGAGGTCCCATCCGTTCTGTACTCGTTGGAAACCTCCCCGTGAGCGTCATGGGCCGTTGCTGGCCTCGCGACTATCCACGTTGCACCAGCGTTCATTTCATTGAAAGGGGGCCTAGCACACGGAATGGAACCCTCAAGTGGGTCATGTGCGCTGGTGTCCTTGAGCACCCTATCCATGTATGTTGGAAGCCACAATGCCCCCGCTTTCATAGTTCTCACACCACCAGCTGTGCGCTGGTGAATCCTTGCCATCTAAACACGTGGGGATGATGTTCCACAGTGTTTGCCAGTCAGGAGGTGTGTCCTTCAGAGTTTGCTTTTGCTCGATAGAGAGACCGGCGCCCGTCACGGACCTGAGCCTCTTCCTGATGCTGGCGTCGTGCTGGCGCCTGAAGTTCTCGCACAAGAGGGCGAAGTCCCTCAAGAACTTCGGCCGATATTCCTCCTTCGTGCCCGTGTACGTGGGCAGAGTGCCGAGGGAAAAGCGAGTGGAATCGCCGTAGTCCATCTCGTCTTCGAATATCACCGTGGACTCCCGGGCTTCGGCCTCAGGCTGACCTTCGCCGGCTACTGATTGTTCTTCCAGCTCGGTGAAGTGCTGGCTCAGACGTGCTCTCTGAGTACGTCTCTCGGCTCGCTGCTGCTTCTGGAGGTCTGAAGTCGACTCCGTCGCTAATTTCCCAGTGGTGGGAAGATGCCAAGGTGAAAGCCCTTTTCACTCCACACCTTTCAGCTTACCAGTACGGACGTTCCGTTCCTGGCTTCACCTTCTAGTGCTTCGCTCTAAGAAGCAGTCACTGTAAGGCTGTTCTCACTCATTCCTGAGGTAATGAATCCCATAAATGAGGAGACTCCTGCTTCACTCCACCCTTTCAGGTTTACCAGTACGGATATATCCGTTCCTGGTTTCACCATTCAGTGCTTCGTTCCACCAGGGCACTGTCTCCCAGTGGCTACTATCCCATGGTCCTTGTGGGAGGACCATAATCGATTGTGGTCCTCCCACAAGGACCAATGTTGCAAGAATTTAATTGGGCATTGTTTCGGATCTAGAAGGCGCGCCCAATGATTTTTTAGCATCAATGGGACATATATTAATTACTTCGATGCTTGGTCCGGCCTGGATCCACCCAATATATCCATGGCGTTCGCATTTGCGACGAGAAACCTCAACTTTTTCAGATTGCATTTTTTTGAAAATTCAAAAAGGCACAAAAAGATACGATATCTTCAATAATTTTTTGGGAATAGTATGTGCAGGCTACACCTGCGTCCATGCGATCATATCGATCTTATACACATGTTCCCATCATATTTGGGTCATACGTCATGTTGGAGTGCATATATTGGATTATTGGCCATCTCTAATGCGTATCAACAACCGTACACCTTTTTAGTCGGGTTTTTTAGCCGGAATGGGATAATCGGTGCAAACATGACCCATTATCCACGATGCCCGCTAGAGTGCATTCACAGTGTGGTAGGAGCGTATGGTGCTTAAACGTTCAAAAGTTCGGAAGTATATCCATAAAATGATTTTTTGAAAGCTTAACATAAGCCATATGGGCAAGTATGTGAGCCATGTGCACTCGTTAGCTTGACGCGAAGTGAAAATTAGAAGTGCAAAAATCACAACATCCTTATTTCACTCGGGAGTGATCACTCGCCACGGTAAACGAGAGCTCAGATGGCGACTAGAGTGTGGACTATCCAACTAAGTTTTCATATTTGGTCATAAACTCAAGGTGTGCGACCATGAGCGGCCACCACCGCGCACCATGCAACCGCTAGGACGCTTAAAGACTATGGTCCTTGTGGGAGGACCATCTTTTTTTCGACGATTTCGATAAAAAACATATCAAAAGCGCACCCTTTAAGCACGCCCCTCTAGCACACGCGTGGGCGATCCTGTAGGGGAAATTATTCAATTGACTCATAAATATGATGCCAAAAGCACGTATACGCCTCAAAGATCCATGTGGCACTCATCGACTAGTCATCGCGCGTTGGTCCTTGTGGGAGGACCATGAATTTGGATGGTAGCCACCAGAGTGGTCCAGAACTCCATAATTGTCACGGTCGCTATAGTGAACACTGAGACCCCTGTTTCGCTCTTCGCCTTCAGGCGTACCGGTACGGATAAATCCGTTCCTGGCTTTACCGTCCAGTGCTTCGCTCCATCAGGGCACAGTTTCCCAGAATAGCCCAGAATCTCATAATTAACACTGTTGCTGTGTCTCAAATGACTGCTGCACCTCCAATGGCACAACAGCCTGCTTCACTCAACCTCTCCAAGCTTACCAGTACGGAGATTCCGTTCCTGGCCTCACCCTTCGAAGGCTTCGCTCTTCAAGACTGCTTCACCACGCTCGACATTACAGACGACATGTCTGTAATAAAGCTCATTTTTGTTTTATAAAAGACTGTAGAATACAGTTCTGACGCCAGTGGTTAAGTAGAACTCCACAGAATGCACAACTTCACAAGTAAAAGAATATCATAAATCATAAATTGCTATATCATAACACTGCTGTTTTCGCGGTCTGAGCAAGAATTCTCTTTTTAGGAACTCACTGTTACGAAGGCAAAACAAAACGTGAGCGTCTGCTCTAACTTGGCAACGCCGCCCTATATGCTACAGTCGCTATCTCCAGACAAGATGTACCACCCAGCCGTACTTCCGTACCCTGTCACTGTTGTGACTGCTGCCTCACGCGTATTGTGCTGCGCGTGTCATATGTTCGTCACAAGGACTACTGTCCCAGGTGTCACAACCAGGCTATGGTACACGACAAGCCGCGGTTTGTGACAGAGTTAGTATAGAATAATCCCGAAAGTGTAAGAAGTGAAGAAGCTGGAGAGGCAGCCTCCCAAAGTTTGCCAAGCTAAACTCGAAGTACGGGCCGGACAATACCGCAAAGGTGGTGTACACATACGACCTGGATGAAGATCCCGAGACACCTTGGGACACTAGGGATCCATTCATCCTGGCGGCTCAAATTGAGCACCAAGTTGTAATAAAAACTTTATGTGATGATGAGGACGGCGGTGGTATTTGATTTAAAGGCTGAATTTTTCGAGTGTCGACGATGATGGTTCACGGCCGAAAGGTGTAAGGCGCAAGACGCGATCATGATAATACGCCGGGCATCGTACTTAGTGGTCTGTAATCGTACATGTATGTGTAGATAGACCTATCAAGTCGGTAATCACCCACCTTTGAAAGCGGAGATATGGGGCCGGTGACGATATTCACCAACTTGGGTACCCCCCCCCCGCCAGCGCCAGCGTCCTATGAAAACGCTATGAATAGTGGACCGCGATCTCTTCACTCAGCCAGCGCATTTCTTAGCCATCCACATGGACACGCACCTAGCGCAGACATTTTCTTAAAATTTTCACAGTATAATGAGCGTATGAACACCAGCTGTCCACACATATGTATCTGATGTGTTGTACTAGTTGTCCCTTATTATTTGAATTGTGGTTGTATATCGATGTACATGAAATATTGAGAGAAGTGATATATTGATGTCACATATATATAATATCATATGTAATATTTGCAAATGCCAGCAATTTTTTCTTAGCTATAAGAAATTGGAGAATCATATTTTAGGCCGGCCAAGCCAGCACCAATATTTCTTATTTTGGTCCGTGCCATAACCTTCAAAAACCAGCCAGCGATATTCACCAACTTGGGTAGCCCCTCCCCCCACGAGCAATGGCTACTTTCTTATCGTCGGGTTTTCTTAACGGTGAGTGATTCGCGTAACTTAGTCGTATACAGTATTATGATTTGTATCATAACAAGAGAGCCTGATGACAACCATGAAGCTGTTAGGAAGATACCTGGACTGTATGTCTTCTGCCTGATCGACGATGATGGTTCACGGCCGAAAGGTGTAAGACGCAAGAGACGATCATGATAATACGCCGGGCATCGTACTTAGTGGTCTGTATGTTGAATAGATGCAATCGTACATGTATGTGTAGATATACCTATCAATTAACTTAGCCGTATATTATGTATCATAGCAACAAAGCATGATGACAATCCTGAAACTGTCAGGAATATACCTGGAATGTCTTCTGCATGTCTTCCGTGTGCCTTCTGAATGTCTTCTGTGATTACGAGATGAGTGTACGTGTGGTATCAAGTAGCTATGCGGCCAAATTGCCTAATCATCACACATGTGTCGATAACACATGTCAGAATGTATTCTGGTCAAGAAGACATCGTCAGACCATCTTCCGTATATCTTCCGGGAAGAGCGTACTTTGTATGTTCTCCGGGAAGATGTCTTCCGGAACCCAGAAGACATTCTGCACATCTTCGATACGTATTCCCCGAAGAGTTTCTTCTGGTTTCTAGAAGACGTTTCCACTCATAAGACGTCATCTGGAAACCAGAAGACATCATGTCTACGAAGACGTCTATAAGACGTTCAGAAGACGTCTTCTAGACGTCTTCTGATTTTCCTAGAATGTAGGGTATGGTCTGTCCCATCGGTCCATCCTAGGAAATTCGTGGGGGAGGGGGGGAGGAGGAGTCAGTGTATGACCTTGATGACAAGGCGTTATGTGTTAAGTATGGGAACACTTATTTATATCGTGTTACATCGTTAAGTGTGGGCTTAAGTATGGCGACCCTAACCTTGCGTCTATTTTGGTTTTTTGCGCAACTTGATAAGTGGGTCGGTGGGCCGGGCGGCCATTGGGCCGTGTCCCGGCCGATTCACCGATTCGGGGGGTGCCGTGTATGGTGCAATCCAGGAAGGTGTGCAAATGAGGTTAAATACGAGTTGCCTGAACCCAATGGGGTTGCCTTGAAGTACTGCTCGTCATGGGGTCAGAAACACCGATTCGGGGGGTGCCGTATATCTCTATGACGTGCAACCCCCCAGCTGGGGGGGAGGGGAGTGACCCACCTCTCACGCGGGATCTGACGTTGTGTCACGTATGACAGTCGGTGTCCCCGTAGTGTCACCCCTAGCCCTGAGTGTCACTTGCAGCTTGCCACCCTGTGATCACCCGATAATAAAACCCTCTTCGGTATTTTATTATTCATCTTAGGATAGTTCTCTATCCGAAAGCCCGAACGTAGTCCGGTTTCCGTCTCTGCAGTGATATATATACTCATTATATATCTCTCCTTTCCCATGAGGTTATGGGCCTCTTCCACTCGGGTTACGTTTTTGGCATTTGGTAGGTGGCTTTGATCACCCCGTCGCGTCTCCAGCGACGTCGCGTCTCCAGCGACCGCATCTCCAGCGAACCCCTGTTTGCATCTCCAGCAACGCCCCGCTGTTACACTACCGTAAGATTACGGCTACGGGAATCATCTGGGCGTGCCGTATCACGCCACTGTCGGCTTCATTAGCATCTCCAACTGCGAGACCGACTACAATCTATTCGCAGTTGTGCCTCTCTGAACAGCAGCACCCCTTCTGCACGAAAATTGGCTTACCGCACGGTATTTTTGACGTCACCAGCGTGTTCCCCGTCAAAATTCACCTTAATTTGACTTTTCCATCACTGGAAATTGTCGATTTTACGAAAAGTTGGGGTTTCGCTTGCGAACCCTATCTAATATATTCACAGAATTCTGCAGTCTGCTGTCGACCATGTCCAACGCGCACCAACGTGCACGCATGACCGCTATTCGGGCTGCCCTAGAGTCTCTCCGAGTATATCGACGGGATTCTGCCACTAGCTATGGTCTGGTGGTGTCTGGTGGTGCTTATGCACCAGACACCAGACTCGAGTCCATCGCTTTCGCCATCGACCACAGCTTTGACTCCTTCGAGCTCGCCCCGCGGCATCCTCAGCTTTACCCTCCACCTTGCGCGCCTCCTGGTCGTCGTCTGGTGGTGGCGTGTGGTGGTGCTAATGCACCCATCGCATCCACTCTTCTTTTTACTTTCGCCATCATGTGCGGAGAGGATCCACGCCGCGTTTTTTACCTCACGTCCATTGCCACGCCCGCTCTAGTCGTGCCAGGCCGCGTTGGGTCGTGGCACCGCACAGGTATCGGTAAAAAAAAATGGAAGTTCCTCGAGAGTTCGGAGACAACACGGAGCTCGTCGCGTGCTTTAGCTTTGCGATGCTTGTAGTCTAGGTCATCGCCCATGCGGAGAGCCGCCTCTAGATGGATTGGAAAAGGTCCCTTTGGGCCTAGGTCAACTTGTGGATTTGCCTAGCTAGGGTTTAGGGAGCATGTTGCATCTTACAGTGACCTCACACCTTCGGGGTGAGGTCGGTGGTGTCACGCGGGACCTGACTTTGTGTCACGTATGACAGTCAGTGTCCCCGTAGTGTCACCCCTAGCCCTGAGTGTCACTTGCCCCCCCTGAGTTATGCGTGTAGTGGGCGGCGTAGTGAGTGGTGGGATGCGGTGGCGTGCATCCCACACGTCGACTGGACATGGATGAAGGGATTTTACACGGCAACGATGGCCGGTGGCTTGGAGGAATGACAAGAAGAATCATCACAAATCGTGGAGGTTAATAGGGTATATGGCGGGGTACAGGGGGCCGGTCTACAAGGGGCAGCAGGGCCTTGCGGGGGAGCAAGTGGGAGTGAAATGGTCATGGCTTGAGGTACGATATGCCCCTACCCTATGTGGAGGTAGTGGGTGCATGCAGGGGGGGGCACTGGGATGCACAGATGGGTTGCTGACCCAGTGCCTTGGCTGCACGCGTGAGCCGCGGGGGAGGTAGAGGAAAATTCTGGAAATGTGGCGCGTCATACAGTAGAGCTATCACTATTTCCATCATAGCGAGGGAAAAATGGGCAGGACTGGTGCTCGGGATTTCGGTTTGCACTGCGGACAATCAACCTGCGCTGGGAGATGCGAGGTTGACGGACGTTGCATCCAGGGGTGACATAATATTGTGTCGAACATTATATTGGGTCACATTATATTGGAACATTATATAGTGTCTGACATGATATCATGTCACGTGCCGGAAAGCATTATATCGGCCACCCATTATAATCGTATGATCTAATGGTTTAACATGGTTTCGGCACATTATATCGTACGGCACGATATAATGTTCAATACCCTGCAAATCGACATTGTACTGGACATGGTATTAAACATTATATCGGACATTCCTCTCTTTTGCTCTTGTTCGCTGCGACTCTCGTCTTCTCGTTCATTCTGCGAGTTGATGCGTGCACGGAGGTTCGTTGCACGGAGCACGGTAATGGCTGCTGGATAATATTTTCACCTAAGTCAAATTCTCCTAACAGCAGCCGCCGTGCACGCTTCAATGTCTCTTACCCATCTTTATGTTGGCTGCAGCCAACATAAAACCCAAAGTCCCGAAGCATATTACTCATGGTTAATGATACATATTGCTCCAAAGCAACGTTGTTTGAAGGGCTACTAGACCTTTTAAAAATTGTCAATACGTGGTATACCTTCTTACACCCATGGGGGCTTGCACAATTGTGCCCCAGAGTTGGGGTATGATCGCGAAAATACAAAATGCTGCTTATGTTGGCTGCAGCCAACATAAGAAATTTGTGCAATGCGAGCGGCATGAGAAGGGCATTGAAAAATCGAACACCCATGTTGTCAAGATCTCGAGCTGCTCTTTCTGCAGTGTCTTGTCAAAACTTTTATCCGAGTCCATCTTGACCCTCAAAATATCGATCGAAGTAACATGGGTATGTAAACACCCAAATTCCTTGGAAATTCCGCAGATTTTCACATTCTCTTGAATAGTAACCCAAATTCTCGCAGATGACTTCGAGCCTCCCAATGTTGTTAACGCATGTGTGAAAGAGAACATCCCCGCCGTCATTTTGAGCTAATAAAATGTACAATCCGGTACCGACAGCTCCCGGCATTGTCAGCAAGGCTTATGTTGGCTCCAGCCAACATAAGGGGCCCTAATGTTGGCTATAGCCAACAGATGGGTAACCGACATCAATTCGCAGAATGCTTCGGGCATATTATCGAGCGCCATGCCTCCCTCTTTCTCGCCTTCTTTCCCCGATGCCTCACACTTCCTTCATTCGAAGTGAACCCACACTGTCGCCACAATTTCTTGTTCCCTTTGTGAACTATGGCGACGATGACAGATCTAGTTTTTCAAGCCGCGTGCCAATTGTGGGAAGTTTGCTCACCGCCTTTGCGCTTTCCAGTGGAGCATCGGTGGCGCACTGTTCTGATATTGATGATGAGGAATTCCTGCACCTGGTGGCAAGCTAGACCACCCCTTGCACTCCAGCGCAAATTGTTTCTCGTTCTCCAATTGCACGGTCGCGCCGCTGCAGCACCATTAGTCTTGGATGTCTCAAACCCTTTGACACTTCAAGCGGCTGCTACCCAGAATGCCGATCCGGCAAGCGTCGACGCACAAACAACACTAGACTTGGAGGTTGAGGAGAGAGTTGCGCTTTTTAAGCAGCTCCCAGTTTCCGAACCGGGAACTCGCTTCATATTGGGCGTTTTTCAGCAAACTTCGCAGTGAGAAGACTTGGCCTAAACATTTTTTTTTTTTTAAATCGCCTAATTTTTTTTGACCCATTTTTCGCGGGGCCGAACCTATATTTTTTTGCCCTTTTTTTCAGGATGCCTAAATTTTGATGAAAATTTTCCTCTTTTTTTCGGAGCCGTAGAGCCGCTGAGGGAGGCGCGGCGGTGCGGCGGTGCGGAGGCGCGGCGATGCGGTAATGCGCGGGTGAGATGAAATGATGCGGTGAGATGTTATGTCGCAATGAGATGTTATGTCGCAATGAGATGTTATGTTGCGGTGAGCGGTTATGTTGCGGTGAGATGTTATGTCGCGGTGAGATGTTATCAAGGTTGCCTCGTCCTCGTGCTCCTTGAAATACTCCACCAGAACATCACGCACGTGTTCATCATCCCTACGCCTAAGGACAAACTTCTCCTTAGCTCCAAGATGTTTGGCGCTGAGCACATGGGTTTTGACGGATTACTTCAAGAGGGATAAGGTCTCTTTGCAACAACCGCAAAAGAGCCTCCCTGCTGAGATTCGCAAACAATGGTCGGGAAATTCGGTGATGCGCTTGGAGGGCTCGATCTTCGGCTCCTTCGTGATGCGTACACCCCCTCCTGCACGCTTCTTTCCAGAGGGAGGTTTCAGAGAAGGTGCCCTTTCTCGCTCGTGCGCTGCTAAAGCCGGCTGCTGCGGCAGCTCGCTATCCGCATGCTGCTGGGAGCTCCTTTTCCGCTTCAACTGGTCGAAGGCGTTTGTTAGGGGTTGTGCTCGCGTGCGTGCATACGCGCTGCCTCCAAGCGACTCGGTTCGCGGTCGTCGCTGTCCTCCGACGAGTCGCCATCGTCACGTCCCAGGTCTAGGTGTACTGGGCGGAGAGTTGTCTTGTTGGTGTTGTCCTCGACGTCGAGATCAGATATATCGGATTTTGAAGCTGAAGAATAGTCTTCGACGAGCATGGTGATGATGATCCTCCCCTGTTCGCTGTTGGCTGTTCTTGCGTCTTACTGTCGACAAAGAACATTGCAAATCTGAACGAAAGGAAGGGCGGCGACATCGACATCGACAGCCGACACCGTCTCGACCGTCTCTGTCAGATTTTTCGACAAATTTTCGAAAAATATCCATCGATGGGGCTCCAACTTTAAAAATTGCAGACGGGGGTGGATATTTTTCCTACGGACCCCCTATATTTTTCAAAATTTTGACATTTTTTTTGGCTGAATTTTGACCTAAATTTTGAATATTTTTTTCAAAATTCTTGTTTAGGCCAAGAGAAGACCCCTGGTCGTTCATCCAATACAATCTCAGTTCAGTGCATGGCCTGCCACCCAGTTCTGCACCAAGGCTCTATATCGATATTTCCGATAACCGATACTATCGATATATCGTATCCATCGCCGATTATCGGATTGCAATGTCTAACTATCGATTGTGCAGGTTTTGGTGTTCCATATTTGATTTATAACAAATTACATATAAATGTCCGGGCAATCGATTATTTATCGATTGTGCCGATTATCGATACCGTTTTTCGGATATCGGATTGTATCGATACCGAATGACCAAACCGATATAGAGCCCTGTTCTGCACTCGGCCGACGAGCCGCTCCCTCTCGGAAAGAATAAGAAGCTCGCACAAGGTTTCAGCGCATATGATACTGTCCAAGGGCCTGGTGCACTCGCCACTCACGTGATTAGACGCCATGGTCCACTTTTCACGTTAGTGAAGGCTGCATCGTGATTGAAAAAGGAATCTGCCGGTAACGAGCCGGCCAAGGTTGAACGCAAGGCTGGGAAGAAGCGTGTGTTGCGTCCGATTTGCAACTGTATTACTCATATGTGAAGAAATATAAAAAGGATAATCCTCGACAACTAGGGCTCCTAGAGGACCTTTGTTTGTGCGTTGGCAAGGCACTCATGCCCATTTCGACGTGCGAGAACCCTTGGGTGAGACGATTGATGTATCGTCAAAACCCTGCAGTCGTATTTCCGGATCGAGGTGCTTTCCGCACGCGTGCACTTGCACCAATTCAACGAAATGGTCTTCACAGAACACGTGCTCCCCAAGTTGCGCGATGTTGATTGTGTGAGCCTTGAGCTTTGATCTCCGGATGTCCCACAAGACACATGAAAATGATTGATATTGTGTCACCCAAACTAATGTTAAACTACTGTTAAAAAACATTAGCTTGACCATTATATAATGGTGCATGATATACTTTCAATATAATGACGGACTACATTAGTTTGAACATTATATAGTGTCGGTCGATCTACTTAATACCCTGTGATTGTTACTGTCACCTCCGTCGATCTACTGCTAATGTTAGTGTCGACATTATATCTAATATAATGTCATCCCTGGTTGCATCCCACTACGTATCTACTATTCCCCCTGATAAGAGGTAGTTATGTGACACGACACATACACTACAGTACCCCCCTAACTACCCTAACTACCCAGCAATCACATCTGTAGAGCAAGACTAGGATCTCGGAAAACTGCGGAGCCTATACCACACAGTGGTACAGTACCTCCCTTCCAGTCTGTCACATAACCGTAGTTATCTGTTATGTGACACAGCACCTCTCGCTCCGCTCGCTGCACTGTGACACATAACATTCAGTTATAGCTGCCACGTCAGACTATATGCTCTGGACTGTGCCGGAGGGAACACCATCCTTCCTACCTGACGCATTTTGGCAGGGCCCTTACCATGTGCACCCACTATCGGGAAAGCCAATCAGAACATGCCAGCTCAAAGATGCCATTGCAATACGACTTTTGTAAGTGCACAAATGGCAAATCACCATTGGTTGTGGATGACGAGCGAGCGACAAGACGTAGACGTGCATACGAGTGGCTGTTGAGATTGGATTCCAATCTAATGCAAATCTAAAAAAATCTAATTCGATTTTATTCGCCTTGGTCAATCTTCGAGTCTTACGTAAAGACTACGTAAAGTGGTGTCAAGCTGTCAACCTAACTACCTACGCTACGCTAGGTGTTTTTGTATAATTATAGAGATGCGCCCTCGCTGGATAGGGATTCAGCAAATCACGAAATAGAATTATACAGCGTGACATAAATGGTACATGTATGATGGGCATCCCAGCACGGTATAATAAGAACAGTCGTCGAAAAGTCTTATACCTGACTATATTGAGTTCCATTTCTTCTTCCTCCCTGATGTAAATCATCGTAACGCCGCTTGGGTGCACGTTGTTTATGCGGAACCCAATCAGGCATTATAAATATACAGGCGATGAGTGCCACAGACAAGATGCTAAAAAATGTGCCGCGATATATACCAGCACGTATGGATGGCATAAGTATAATAAATAATTCCCAGAGGGTTAACAGTGCCAGTCACGTCTTGTTGGTATAAATATACACATAAACATGAAGACGTTATACTGTAAAGTGAACACTGCTAAGTCCGGAGCTAATCAAGCTTGCATACGCACAGGTTCTGCTACGATTTGCATAGCAACATTCTAGTTTCCGCCCGGTGAGACGTATACCTGCGCGTGCCTACTCTGGAACCCGAGTCTCCGGACCGAAATAGCGCGAATATTACTTAGGGTTTGTAACGCAGATTGAGCTTATGGGCGTCCGGACGTTTGATGGTGATTGTGGACCCTTTAGACGAGCTCCACAATCATCAAGTAACGCAGCCCTCGAATCGAATCGCGGGTAGCCGCGCGAAGCGCGGCTCGTCTAAACTCTGGGGACGAGAGTAGCGCGTGCCCGTATGCAAGGCGTTGTGGTGCAGAATGAGAGCAAAACACGGCCGATGTGAAGCAAATACAGATGTGTCAATCTCACAAGCGTCAGCAACGCTCGGATTGATCACATGATTAAAATCTGCGCGGATGAACGCTCGGACAGATCATATAATTAAAATCTGGAGGCGAGGATGAAAAAGTATTACCCTCAAACCCGTAAGACTGAATATCCGAGTCATCATCGACATCCATATCTTTCGTGTATAAATGCTCAAAAATGAAATGATGTAATATGTCCACCCTGTTAGTAAATCAGGGGATATTAGTATTTCCCCTCTCCCACCCCCTTCAATAAGGGACCTATTTGCTGCACCCACGTACGGCATACATCTTGTCTAAATGCGATCGATACTCATGAGGAAGGAAATGAGTATAGGGAGAGGAAGAAGATACTAATAAATTTGCAAATGGAACTGAAATACTTTGAACAAATTATGCCAATCATGTAAATTGTAAGCAACAAGCAAGTGGTTATATAAGAGTTGACGGATAACACCATTATGCGTCTACCATACTAAGAAACCTACATAAATAATTATGTCTCTTTGCCGGCATTGGTAGTCTTTGGAGCCCAAGACATATTGCCAATGTAGTAATGCAAATGCCCATTGACTCGGTCGATTTCGTAATTAAACACTCGATTACCCATGAACTTGTGGACGGCATAAACAAAAAAGAGGAAAGCAAAGGGATCCCTATGTCTCTCAATGACACACGGAATGCGCGGTGCATACCACCCCGAGAATGAAGTATCACAAACTGTCCAGCAATAAGGATCGGCAATATTCGTTTGATGTGCACGTTGGAGCAAGCCGGTATACAACGAGTATAGATGGTGTGTCTCATTTGGTGCAAGATAAGGGTCCTTAACACGGTAAGTAACCTTCTTCACCGGACATGCCCCCCGATCATAAGGTGAGCAAAATTGAGGCGACAATCTATCAAAATCTTTCGTGACGGTATGGTGTCTCACGATATAGTCAATAAATTGTGAAAACAAAGAAACATTCCGGTTGATGAACGGTCCAAACTCCTCGAAGAATAAATTCACACATGCGGCTACAATCTCCTTAGAATTGTCGGAATGAAGCCCCCATGCATCAAGTGGGGACATGCAATGTGACTTCCCATATGTGCTCGAAATTCTGTGCACAAAGGATTTATTAGCACTCTTACCAAGTATCGGAGTAACAAGAAAATTGTGCTTATGTGTGTCATTTGTCCATTTGAAAAATGCATGTGCATCCGAGAAGCCGGTCGAAGAAGGATGCATGTGACGTGCAAACCGGTTGCTCAAAATATTATTCATATTGACAGGATGGTATGCATGAGCATATCGGCTGCAAACTAAATCAGATTGCTTCGGCGGTAAGCAAGTTGGAAATATTGTTGAGCTCATTTGTGACATCTGAGTCAGTCGTGGTGTCGTTGAAAGCATCGGTTGACAAGGCCAAGTGTCTCTTGAAGTATCGCCCGACTGTAAACCGGTGCATAAGAAAGATGCATCAGTGTGCATATTCGCATAAAAGTGTGAAATAAATGTACCAATTATGGAATGCTGATTCGGCAAGAATATACTTGGCAACTTGATGCCATCAACATCACTGAAGATACCCATCTTATCATGTGCTTGTGAAACATTCACTCCAACAGAAGATATAAATTCTACTGGAGGTGCATATATTTGCAAGATAATAAACGGCAACATCCTGGCCGTGATCTCCTCTGGCTTGGAAATAAGAGAAATGTCAGCACATATGACATGCGCATAGGTCGGATCTTTGAGCATAATGTCAAGATCGGGTATAACTGGAAAATGATTTGGTAAATGATTGATATAATTTGCAGGAGTAAACGTTATACTACGGTCACAGGATGAACGGCCAGAACTCTCACCATGTGCCAAATCCAATGGTGTTGCAGTGGAAACTGGTACGTCAACACAACCAACTGTCGTAGCATGCTCATAAAACTTGGTAGTGCTGAAATCGTGTAAAACACAATATATCTCAATCGGCCTGGCCGATTTCATTCCTTTAGCCATTGCTGATAAAAATAGCAACACATTAGGAATTATAACCTCCAATGTAGGTGCAGGAAGCATCGTGATGATCCCATCAGTTTTGCAAGCAATCTGTTGAATTTCTTCGAGAATGTGGTTCCGTTTCTCAAGAGTCGCAATGTGCTCTGTCATCGACTGGATCTGCTGATTCTGTTCTTGATAGCTTTGATGTATACCGGAAATTTTGTCAGCCAATAAGGTCAGCTGTGCATTCTTACCCTCTGCTTGTGATTTGCTTTTGTGGCTGAACACACAAATAGTAGTTCTTGTGCCACATTTGCCATGCTTCTGCTCGAATGGGCACATCGGAATCAAAGTGTCGAGCCGGAGATCATGAACACGTGGCTGTGCACTAAAGGCATGCACGCAGTGTTGCCCCAGGGTGCAACCCCCATTTATAAGCTGGAGCATCTCTGGGGGTAAGGTATCTTTATATTGCTTTCTTTGCTCATCAGAATGTATAATATGCTTGAAAAAATCTCGGTAACAGAAGGACGTCCGTTTGGCATTTATATCTGCACATGTGACATCAATATCGTGACTCCTCATGATTGAGCCAGCATCATCGATATAAACAGCGTGGGTATCAAGTAGAGCTTGCTGATCCTGAAACTGTTTAGCCCATCTCTCCATTGGTGGAAGGTGTGTAGCCTGTTGTGACGATGGGTTGGGTGCACGACGTGACGATAATACTCCAGTTGCATACTGCACATCCGTGTCACGAAGATCTGACGGTGTCATGTTTCGGGCATCTGATAGCTGCATATTGGAACGGTCGCCTGGATGCTGATGTGGTCCTGATGAGCTCGACTGCAATGTATATAAAGGTATTTATAGTAAGTGCAAAATAGAAGTACACAAATCTTTGCAAAACATGTCGCTTGGTATAAATCCAAAATGATTGAGCTCACCAGGACACCGAAAGGCAAACTTATATGCAAGATTCATCAGCTTGTGTTCATCATATAATTTGTCGGATACACAATAACAAGCCAAATGTGCCACGTATGTCATGAATTCTCGATAGTGAGAGAAAATCCGGTAGCCACGCACTAATTCACCATAAAATACTTGATGGATCTGATCCACATCATAATTTGAGAACCTATGAGGAAATTTATAAACCTCAAAACCCAAGGCAGTGCGTTTGTCAAAAATTGTGGTGTGTACCACGCCGGATCTTGTGACGTATAAATGCACGTCAAGATAATTCGCAACAGCGATGGAGTTTTCATCTGGTGTCAACAATGTAGGTTGAAGCGTCACACCAGTATATGCTGGATAGATTTGCCTATAAATATCATGAAAGTTCGGATGATTTATAATACAAAAATCATCAGCATACCTAAAGGTACATTTTATTTCACTTGAAGTAGGATGAGCTGTGGCATAATTCTTTTCTTTATGCACCAATGAAATGTTCGTGATTATACCGGCAGAATAACTACCGATTGGAACCCCATTAATTTGCTTGAAAATAGCTCCTCCTGCTGTCACATATACATTGTCTAAGATAAATCTTAAGACGGTAGAAATGTGCCGAAAATTATATTGTCCCCTGTGAATGTCACATGGAGTAAAATGCCAGGTGGCACAATCTCGTGTACGATCTGTTGCATGTAATATGACATAACATCCACGTGCATCAACAATATTCATAACAAACTCTAATTCCGCACAATTGGCTTGGTATATGAAGTCCTTGCTCATATTTGGATACATCGAGTCGATATCACTAGTCATTAAATGGTGGATGTGATTTGGTCTGGACAATATAAATTCTAAGGAGTTCTCCACCAACCAAAATTTCCGGACACCTGTTTGATGATACTCCGCGGTATGAAACTCCTTCAAAGTGTCCAACACAAGTCTAAAGACCGATGTAATAATGCGTTGAGGAATATCAAAGATCGTAAATCCATCAGCTGTGATCAATCTCGCAATAACAGGTGTCTTATGCAATTTAGGAATCGCATATAAGTAAGGAAGCGAAAGTGTAACGTTCGGTGACCAGTGATGTGGCGAGATAATGGAAGTGATGCGTTGTGCTAATGAAATCATAATGGAATCCAAGTCGTCGTAAACACGTAAATATTAGAGAGGTTCCGCAAGCCGAATTCGGTCAAAAAACGGGTGACGTGGACAATTTCACGAGACACGTCGGACGTTGGCGTAATTTTGCTCCGAATTATGGAAAGATTCTTACGCGTGAAATGAAAATTAACACTGAGGGCTCCGTTTTTTCTTAACACTGTAAATCGTCCGAATTCGGGAAATCGCTCCCGAATTCGGATGAAAATTGTTTATATAAATTGAAAATCACGCGTGCGCTTCATGCATGTGACGGATTTTGGCTCCCAAAAGATGCTCTTTTGTTTGTATGTGGTGTGCACATGCTACTGCAGTGCAGTCAAAAGACTGCGGAGAATTGACCGTCGCTGCCATTTACAACATTCGATATCGCGAAAGCATTCGAAATCTTTGCGACTGCGGACTGTTTCACACGAAAAATGGATTTCGCGTTTTTTGCGAGACTGAAAGATTCCCTGGCGTCATTTTGGAATTACGCCAGGACCCAAGAAGTGACTCGACACAAAATCCAACGTGGCACAGGGATTTGGTCCCGAATTATGAAAAGATGCCTTTTTGCGGAACCTCTCTATTTGTTAAAATCGGATAGATGTTTCACGATGAAATATCTACTCCAGTTATTGCATACAAGTGCCAAATTGGCAGTCGCTTTGTCAATAGCTACGAATGAAAAATCTTTAGACATATCCGCCAATAAGCACTTATCAATATCAGAAGATAGCGGCATCAATCTTCGATATAAAACCGAAGGATCGTGATGATGGAGTATAAAGTATGCTGTATTCGAAAATGTGTATAAAACCAAACGTCGCCAAATTGATGTATGTTGAAACAACACATCATCGTCAAATGTGTGTTGTCGAGCGAATCGAGTCAGTGCTAATTCAAGCGCATCGCATGCAGCTTGTAAGGAAGGATCGGCGATGTCTCTAAAGTTAGCACCAAGCTTCAGACGTTCTAATACAGCACCATCTGGATAGTAACCGGCCAAATTACTAGTGCACACATGGTCATGCGTGCGCGGGCAGGTGAATGCCAGCCCATCAAAATAGCATTTGCATGGACAATCGAAATCGGCATTCATGACATTGTCTACGCTACGCTAGGCGTTCATTCCTGAAAAGAAGAAGTTTCTTTTATTTAAAGCCATAACGTTATGTATGTAGTATCGTAATGATAAGGGCACACGCTCACCTACAGTACAAACACCTACAAACGCACCTACAAAAGCCTGTCCCGTTTGGAGAGGATTTTGTGAGAGGTGATTTTGTGAGAGGTGCTGACATGATTTTGTGAGAGGTGCTGGCTGTAAGTGACTTAAAAAATGGCGCGAGGAATTACATTCGACAGTTTTCCCGAGGTCTAAGTGCCATCCAGAAAAGAGAATAACGCATGAACTTTCATTCCTTTCTAAGGCGGTCGTAGTTGGAAAATAAGCTTATTCTCATCCCGCTGAAGCCGCTTGACGTTCCTTACTCCGTGGAATGCGTTCGGAAGGCTGTGATTGAGTAGGATAAAAAAGAAATGAAAAGCTTTTGGAATAACCGTTTTATTTTTGCTCTTGTGGCATCGATATACAGCTATCTTTCCTGTTGCAGAATATCTTCATATGAAAGTTTTTTTGCTACCGACGGCTTAGTTTACAGTTTGCCTTTTATAGTTTTAGGTGGTAGTGCACTCGGGGCTATTGTGGGGTCCGTGCTTTGGATGAAGACAGCGAATGCCAAGCAACGGGTGTCGTTATTGATATCCGTCCTCGTCGCAATTGCAAATTTTTGTCACGTGGAACTCGTCGCACATCACTGCCATACGCCTCTATGTTTTTTATCAACCGAAGGCGAACTTCCCCTACCACATATGTTCTACGCACTCTTCGCCGCTCTTTTTCTTTTGGCAACTGAACTGCTATTGCCGAGCCACTATGTATTCCTCCTTGGTACAGAAATACTTTTTATTGCCAGTCGTATTTATCCGTTGGTCACAAAACCTGGTCGAAAAGAGATGCTCTTCGTGTATTTTGGCGTGATGTGTATGTGTGCTTACTTAAAATACAAGCTCCCGCGAGGTAGCAAGATAGTCACATTCAACAGCAAATTGGGATTCGTGATATTACTTGACGACGTTATGAATACTATGGTTCCAGCCGGAATTTCGGAGATGGCCAGAAACGGTGGGCTCCCTGAAGTGTACATCTCAGATGGGTCGCTGTATTTTATGTGTCCACTACAACCCGATCGCTCCGAAGAAGGTTATGTGACAATATCAGATGTCGGAGAAGAAGATTTTCCAAAAGCTTCCGAGCATGACGTTTCAGTTCCAGAGCAAACACCGTCCCAGTGTGCTGGAATTGACTGTCCTGGCGGACGCGACAGCGTTGTGCAGGTACTAGCAAGCAAACACTGTTTCTGAGGGCGCACCTGTTGTCGTTTAATACGTTGTGCGGTTAGCACTCTGTCGCCTCGAACTGACACAGTTTTCTTCTACCCCCCAAAAAAGGCACCCCTGAGTTTACGTTCACACCGGTTCCTAGGGAAATTCCACCTGCTGCGAGGTCTTTTAGGTTACTGTGGTCTGCTCGTGTGCATGGTAGCCCTCCGAGAAACTCCGAGTGGTTCTTAACGCGGGATCCCGGGCGGTCGCAGATTGCACACCCGTCCTCGGTGGTCGCCCTCACTTCGCCGCAGACCTGCTCGACACTGTTGGGACTGCCGCGCGAGCTAGGCGCGCGAGTTTTGCAGAGGTTGAATATCCAGCGGACTTTGTCCTTACGGTCGCTATCGCAAGAAACTTGCGCTTGGGTCGATGGTTGCCTACCTTACTTCACGCGACTGTCCTGGGGTAGTCGCGCTGCCTGCACTCAACCCGAACACCTACTGCACTCGCTGCTGGACAAATATGGGATGTACAACCTGCACGCTATTGACTGGTGCTTCAGCAGTCAGATGTACAGGGACTCCACGTTGTCCCGGCTCGCACCTGCCTGCGCAAACCTGGTTGAACTTAGTTTGAACCAAAGCGAGAACGTCGACGATACGTTTATTACCGAGTTTGCGAGAAACTGTCTTCGCCTGCAAGTGTTGAACGTCAATTCCTGCACGTCCGTAACCTCGAAATCAATCGAGTCGGTTGCGTTGCATTGCCCGGAGCTCAGCCGTCTCGACGTGGGTAGGTGCCTTCGTGTGGACACAAACTCAATTGTTCTTTTTGTGGAGAAGTGTACGGGGCTTCAGCATTTAAATGTAAGCTTCTGCAACATAGCTGACGCAGCGCTCTTTGCTGTTGTTCAGCACTCACGCAAGTTGCGTTATCTCAATATCACTGCTTGCAAGCAAGTAACGGACGAGGGTCTCCTCGCAGTAGGCAAGCGTTGCCCTCAACTCCAGCACCTTCTATGTGGGTCAAATCGAAAGCTTACGGACGCTTCCATACGTGCGCTGGCCTGGTGCCGATCCCTGCGTAGCCTTTCAATCGAAGCATCAAACGCTAACGACATTTCGCTCTTTATGATCGGGAAGCACTGCACAGCTCTTCAAGCTTTGAACATCAGCAGCTGCTTGAATGTTACGGACACTGGGATTTGTCAATTTTTTGCTCTTCAGAATCGCACCCTGAAGCAAGTCAACCTAAGTTTTTGTCAAAACGTCCTCGACAGCACGATTCTTCATCTTACGGAGTTCTGCCCACAGCTAAAGGAGCTTCTGGTGTCAGGCTGCACTGCCGTGACGGATAGTTCACTATTTGCGGTGGCTGAGCGATGCGCCCAGCTGCAAACACTCGAGGTCTTCGCGTGTCAGCTTGTATCTGATCAGTCTATCTGCTCCATCGTGCAGATGTGTCCCAATTTAAGTAAGGTGACTTTGAGCCACTGCCCCTTGGTGACAGACTTGTCCGTTGTGGCCCTGGCATCATATTGTTCAAAGCTAATACACGTCGACCTGGAAGGCTGCCCTAACGTCACGTCTGACGCCATCCAGCTGCTTGTCGACAGCTGCTCTTCCTTGAAGTCCTGGAGTGTCTCCCAATCTGCTAGAAACGAGGGAACTGTCAAACAACGAGCAAAGATTAAGAAGCGGAGAGAGCCTGGCGTGAGACCTAGAGGATATTCTCTTTAGACGCATCCGTGCTGCTGTTACACAGGTTCTTGAAGCGCCTAATTCCCCAAGATTTGTTGGTGGTAGTATTTTCATTTGCAAGACTGAACTCTTTAGCAAGACCAGATTATCTGTGTACTGCCTGTCTGTAAGCCACCCGCTTCCAAATAAGTATCCAAGGCCAGCAGCAGCTCACTCTGTACTGGGAAGCAGTGAAGAACTCTCCAAGCTCTTACGAGCGAAAGTTGTGGGGAATGTCATATATACGAACTTCTTTCTTTAGCAATCAACTTTCATTTCATCCTACATCGGATTGCCCATTTTATCCCCCGCGATACAATGTTTGAAATTCAATAAACAAGGTAGATTACCTCGACGACAGCATCTGCCAGCGTATGTTTACTAAGGCTGTGGTAGAGCAACTAGGGACAAAATCGGTATATAAAGGTTGTTGGTAAAAAGAAGACTCACATCGACAACTCGTTTGGGTTTATATGGTTGTGTGTTTATTGGGGAAAAATCTTTAGATTGTCCCCCTGCTCTTTGAAAAATCCGGTTTTTTATGTTACGCTTTTGTGTATAAATTTTAGAAACTTCATTTCGTCGAAAACCAGCTATTTCAAAACGAACACTGCTTTGCGTTCGCTTTTCGAGTGTACGCTTTTTGATGTGCGCGTTACAGTCACGCAATTTAACCCCTGTTACGCACTTTAGCGTCGTAGATATATATAATTGGTCAATATTTGATTTTATTGGAATTGCACAGTGTCGCGACTGTTGAGTATAAATATATTTAGCACTGTAGTATTATTTTAAATATGACTTATTTATATCTTAAAATAAGATGAAGACTTTTATTGACGGTATAAATATTTGGTTGTGGTCGCCACGTTTTTATGCGACATGAGTCGTCGTCGTCGTGGTCACTTTGAAACGCGAAGCAAATCCTTTTGTCAAAAATGACTGGGCGAAGCAAAAAATATTCCGTAGTAATGGGTGGGCGGAGCCTTCCCACTGGGCGAAGGCTAAAAATATTCCGTAGTAATAGGGGGGTGGGGGCGGAGCCCCACCCGGGCGAAGTCTACAAATTCTTCTGTAGTAATGGGGTGGGACAGCCCCCCCCACTGGGCGAAGTCTAAAAAATATTCCCTAGTAATGGGGGTCGGTGGTATGGAGCCCTCTAACGGGCGAAGCTTAAAATATTTTGTAGTAATGGGGGGGTGTGGGGGGGCGGAGCACTTACGCTGGGCGCAGTCTGACAACAGAAGTACGGGATGAATACGCGAAAAAAGAGGACTGCAAAAGCGGTCATAAATTGCAAAAACGGTCACGATTCTGCAAAAGCCGACACTGGCGCGTCAGATTGAAGTGAACGAGTCAACGATGAAGACGTCTCTTGCGGCATCGACAACGACAACGACATGTCTAGACCTGTCATCGGTTTAGCCACTCGTGCGTGAACTGTGACACGACTGTGGCGTACATTGCAGAAACATGTCGTTTTGTACAGCATGTTTCGCGTCCTACAGGATTCAGTAGAAATGTTTGCCAGTGATGCAGTTGAGTTGAGTTGAGTTCCACTGTTGAGTTTCTCGGGTGTTGCTGCCAGTTTCGCAACCTGCTTGGATAATATACGGGTATTTCTTTTCAAAGTGCCAACGCAATATATTTTTACAATTTTCGTCGTTCGTGTGATACTCCATATTTCGTCGTTTTCTGTCTTGTGGCTGTTATGGCTACATGTTGGGTCTCTTGCCCGTAATCGAGTGGGGTATCTTCCGGTTCTAACGCGCCTTATTACAGACGTTGTGCCTACCCTTCGCCTATCTTCCAGGATGATTGGGGATGATTTTCCCCCATCTGTACGTTCACGTACCCCCTATAAGATATATATATATATACAGTATACCGAGTAGTCTGCCACGATGTGTCTTTAAATGTTACCGTACCCGAGCATATTCCTACCCTGATCCCTCTATAACCGTGGATAGCGAAAAGCAATATTCGACAGGGAAGGTGATGGGAGCTAATGCAACTGACTTCCTACCGCCGAGAGAGATATATACCTAGATACTCCAGAAAATCGTAAATAGAGTGCCGTTCTGCACTATACACTATCATGCAACTATACGACCCTCCTGATATTACCATGCTCACCAAACTGGAGCAAAATATAAAGTAAATCAAAAGAGAGTGAAAATTCTCAGTCAATATAGGTTCAACCCACTCACAAGGTGGATTGCAGATCCTTCCTTTCGGCTGCATTTGGCATGGGTTTACATCTGATGGGTTTACACTCCGGCTCTTTATAAGGACAAACCTGGGAAAATTGCATATTTGGATATGCTCTAGTGGACATCTCGAGATCGACAATGCTAGTTTAATATAGTTCCGTTGTTGTCCGAGAATCAAATTTTCACAAGGCATCTTGCAACACAACGTTTCACCTCGAGCACATCAACTTAACAATTAACAATTACACAAAAAAGGTTTTCCAGTCTCTCTTGTATGATTCTTTTGTATGATTCTTCATCAAGTTGGCATAAATGGTGGTGGTGGCGGGGGTGGAGGGGGGTCGGGCTCCAAACTATAGGTGGAGGTGGAGGTGGAGGGGGAGGGCCTTTTCCCCCTCCAAGCAACATCGGCGGCGGCGGCGGTGGCGGTGGCAATCCAGGTGCACCAGGAGGAGGGGGAGGTCCCGGAGGAGGAGGTGGCCCCCCAAGTGGATGTGATTGGAAGCCACCTGCGCCAGTCCAATATAAATCTGGGCACTCAATGCGCAAGTGACGCTTTGTGTCAGCATGGCTCACTACTTCGAGAGGAAGACAGCAAGAAATTACAAAAGGCGTTCGTTTCAACTTGTCTGTGCCCGCCAACATCGTCGTGCAAAGAACACACAATACACGCAGCGGACAGAATGATGCGGCAAGCTGCATCATGCACGCCTCTGCCATGCTTATATCCACCACATAAAGTGCGAACTCAGTACTCTTGTTGCACGATGTCCTCAATGAAATGGAACGTGTAGCAATATTCTGACTCGGGCAATTAAACATACTAAGGAGATGAGCGGAACTAAGCTTTTCAGTGCGGAGCTGAGTGGAGCCGAGCTGTGCTGAGCTAAGCTCTCCCCTTCGGTAAGACAGCGCGCACAAGGGCCGCTGCCACTTGGCGTGTTCTCCTGGTACCATCGCGGGCGATCACGCTGAAGGGTGCAGCAAGTGTAAATTGGGACCAATGCCAAGGTAATTCTACAGCAATGATGGATTGGCAGTGAAAGAGCAGAGATGAAGGAGTGCATAGCAGTGAAGGAGAAATTGATGTTGAACCTGAGGCCACTAAACCAGCCACTTTCACCAATGCTTTAACCCGCTGAGATTTCGGAGCCACTGGAGTCAGAGTCTTCTCAGCCGTGTTACTTGTTGCAGGCTCTTTGGGCTTGCCCCCAATAAGAGGTCGTCGAGGGGGTGAGGAAGACTGCTGCAGACAACCCCCGCAGCAACTCCCCATGCCAAAATCACATGGCCCTGCCAGTCTGCCTGGATGCGCGCTGGATCAATAGCGCATCGAATCGAAGGTCTCTCCTGTCACTGACCCTCTAATGGAGTGAGCTCAGGTCGTTCGCGCACACGGAGGCATCAGAATCTCCTCGAGAACGGCTGTGCACTCGCAAACTGTTGTCACCTGCCCTACATCTGAGGCAGTAGGAGCACGCCCTGGCGGTGATCAATGTGGACCGTCACCAGCAGATGCCAGCGGACCGCAAGTCGCCGGCCTGCTTTCCCGATTACGAGTTGACGCAGCCTCTGTGCTCGCGGTGCCAGTGTGTGCTGGTTCGGCGTGCATGTCTTGCTCAATGCGTGTAAATATGATAAGCATGTTAAGACTCGTAGATATGTCCGAGGGCGGTCCATTTCCAAGAAGAGCACACCTTGGCGGAGCCTGCTCCGCTGCCTCCGCCGTGCATGCTGGACAGCGCGTCCGTCGACGGCTGCTGCGCTTCCGCCTTCCGCTTCTGAGGTAGCACGCACCAGCCCCATCAGCTCCAGAAATAATGAAATCGCCTTAGCCCCAGATCGGCCTGATGTGACGAACTCTCTGCGGATAGGCAAAATGGTTGCCAAGAGCCACATCGGATAATGGGCGGTTGTCTTCCTTCAGTTGCAATGCGCCGGGGTTTGATCGGGCAGTTGTCTTCCTTCAGTTGCAATGCGCCGGGGTTTGATCGGGCGGTTGTCTTCCTTCAATTGCAATGCGCCGAGGTTTGATCGGGCGGTTGCATTCTATGACGCACATGGCATATTTGCAATACACAGGTCCAGATCGCAAACTTCACAGGGACCTCCCAGCCGCTCCCGGGAGCCAGGAGCTACACCAGGGCCACATCTGGGAACATGCGGTGCATGGTGCGTACTGCAGCGAGAGACGCCATCTCTTGTTTCCGCAGCTCGGCTTCCTCTTCATCAGTCAGCTTCTTCATCACTGCCACCTGCGCCACGTCACACGTCACGCTCTCAAAGGCCGCGCAGGCGCAATGCATGGAGAGCGAAGAGTGAGAGGTGGGCGACATCTGCAAACACTGCAGAGGCCTGCCACAATTCCCCACGGAAATTTCCGCTGCCCATACCTGCGACTTAGCAATCTCCGGATTCGGGTCAAACGGGCCGACCACAAGGCGCCCCCTGTCCGGGAAGTCGCAGTGCAGCGCTTGGATCTGCTGCTGGCTCGCCGCCTCGCCTCCGCGGAGCACTTCGCAGAGACGCTTTGCGTCCTCCTCCGCCTTCGGATGCATCCAGCCGCCAGCGGTTATTCTATTCTCTTCCTCAATGTAGTCCGCCTGTGCGACCGCACCCACTCTACTTCACCTCGCTGTGTCCCGCTTCGGCTTCCTGCCCGAGGGACCCGCCTTCAACGGACACCACGTTAACATACCACCGAGCCAACCGGGCTTGCTCGGCCTCTGCTCTCGAGCGAGCGTGCCGAGTCTCACCTCGCCACACCCTGTCAGGTCCTAGTGGGCGCATGCTCAGTCTCCGTGGGGGGCGCCTGGCGTGCGCCCATATCTAGCCTTCTACTGCATCCTGGACTCGCGGCCCCTATGCCGCCCACACAACGCACGCTGCGCGGCTCAAGAGGCGCTGCCTTGTCACCTTCGAAGGAGATGCATTTTTTATTTGCTTTCCGATGCTCTCTATTTCCGCGTACAGCCCTGTGCGCAGCATCTGCGCAGGTGCCCCCGCCCTCACCCCCACTGTCAGGCCACCACCCACTGTCCTGATGTGAAGCCCTCGGCGCCCGTCGCATGCCACGTGGAGGACACGCGCACGCCACGTGGAGGACACGCGCATGCAATCGGCAGTGCACTTCT
This sequence comes from Cymbomonas tetramitiformis, assembly GCA_001247695.2. Lineage (NCBI taxonomy): Eukaryota > Viridiplantae > Chlorophyta > Pyramimonadophyceae > Pyramimonadales > Pyramimonadaceae > Cymbomonas > Cymbomonas tetramitiformis. The sequence continues at coordinate 926 of LGRX02030906.1, read as the reverse complement.
CTGTAAATGCACACAGATGTGTGCAGGCGGATGATTCGCGGCGCGTCAACTGTTGGATGCATTGCATTAGATCTGCGCAGGGCTCCGTGGATACGCTCATGGCAAGTTCTCCGTCACCAGCACACACTGAACGGCATGAGGCACGGGAAACACACACTGAACGGCACGAGGGTCGCCAACAAAAGCCAGCCCACCATCGTCCCAGTGGATGTCAGAAGCATTCAGGAACTTTTCAGCTGCAGTCAAGACAGATGGAATACACGCAACCCGCGGGACTTTTTGTGTCCCAAATCCCGAACATCCTAAAGTGCACAGCGGGTGATCACCTTGTGGCCCTCTTGCCGCTCGATTCCTAATTCCTGAAGGAGCTTCTGATAATGCTCGTCCGCATCCACCTTCACTTTCTTCAGCTGAGCCGCGCCATACTCTTTCTGCAGCCGCCGCAGCACGCACCTTTCACCGCACCGTCGCCGCACCTCCGCCCGTTGACATCGGATCACAGCAATGACGGCGCCTCCGGCGAAGCCCCACCCGAGGCAAAGGTGCCAAAGCACGCCCCCAAGGAGATGGCCGGCCGCATGCACAGCCAGCTGCCGGCACCGTCTGCGGTCGGCAAGGCACCAGCTGCGGTTGGCAAAAGGCATCAGCGCTGCCATGGCCACTAGGCCTCCGAAAGGTGTGTGGGGGTGCTGGGGGTCTGGATGCCCTTGGCTCCCTCCTGGCCACCCTTATGGCTCATGCATGGTTGGCGCAATGCCACTGCGGCCCCAGGCCTCCCCTGGGGCCCACCTGCAGGTACACACTGCGGCCCCAGGCTTCCCCTCGGGCCCACCTGCAGGTACACACTGCGGCCCCAGGCCTCCCCTCGGGCCCACCTGCAGGTACACACTGCGGGCGTCCTCGAAGGCGGCGTCGCGCTCGGCTTT